>CAWUFW010029800.1:0-18368 GCA_963921515.1 Calotriton arnoldi
ACAGGATGGCTGACAGTGTTGTCCTGGAGTTTGTTTGGCTACAAGTCCCAAGAGTGTCCCTGTGCTTCACACAGCATAACCCAGTGTGGTAGTTCTTTGTGGGATATTTAATTAGAGTGTGAGGCAATGCATTCTCCCAGGTTAGTTGTGTGGAGTTTGTGTTAAGGGGGTGTGTGAGAAAAGCTGCTGGTAACTATGGTCAGAGCTGTCAGTCCTCCTTCCCACCCAGCCAGATATCCCACCATGGAACGTGCTTCCATTGCAGGGAGTGCAAGTTGGCTTTCAGGATGTCAGGCAGTGGTGTCCTGCTGTTGGTTGGTGCCCAGTTCCCAGCAGGGCCTTGTGCTCCCCACAGCAGTACCCAGTGTCAGCCATCTTGTCAGTTGTTTTCCACTCCCTGTGATGTGAGCATGGTTCAGAGTGGTGTTGATGGGCCAATTGTGAGGGTGACCAATATCTGTGACTACCACTCCCATCATGCTATTGCCTCCACCCCCTTCCCAGCATGCACATACTTCCTTCCTTTTGAGTGGACTTCACTGTGTGTGAGTGTGACAGCAATGGCAAGATGGCTGACAGTGTGATCCTGTTGTTTGTTGGTGCCCAGTTCCCAGCAGGGCCTTGTGCTCCCCACAGCAGTACCCAGTTTCAGCCATCTTGTCAGTTCTTTTCCACTCGCTGTGATGTGAGCATGGTTCAGAGTGGTGTTGATGGGCCAATTGTGAGGGTGACCAATATCTGTGACTACAACTCCCATCATGCTATTGCCTACACCCCCTTCCCAGCATGCCCATATTTCCTTCCTTTTGAGTGGACTTCACTGTGTGTGAGTGTGACAGCAATGGCAAGATGGCTGACAGTGTGGTCCTGTTGTTTGTTGGTGCCCAGTTCCCAGCAGGGCCTTGTGCTCCACACAGCAGTACCCAGTTTCAGCCATCTTGTCAGTTCTTTTCCACTCCCTGTGAGGTGTGCATGCTTCAGTGTGAGCTTGCTGGGCCATGTGGGTGGGGGATGTTGAGCTGTGACTACCACTCCCCATCATGCTATTGCCTACACCCCCTTCCCAGCATGCCCATACTTCCTTCCTTTTGACTCTGCTTCCCTGTGGGGTAGTGTGCCTGTGCTGACAGGATGGCTGACAGTGTTGTCCTGGCGTTTGTTTTGCTACAAGTCCCAAAAGTGTCCCTGTGCTTCACACAGCATAACCCAGTGTGGTAGTTCTTTGTGGGATATTTAATTAGAGTGTGAGGCAAAGCATTCTCCCAGGTGAGTTGTGTGGAGTTTGTGTTAAGGGGGTGTATGAGAAAAGCTGCTGGTAACTATGGTCAGAGCTGTCAGTCCTCCTTCCCACCCAGCCAGATATCCCACCATGGAACGTGCTTCCATTGCAGGGAGTGCAAGTTGGCTTTCAGGATGTCAGGCAGTGGTGTCCTGCTGTTGGTTGGTGCCCAGTTCCCAGCAGGGCCTTGTGCTCCCCACAGCAGTACCCAGTGTCAGCCATCTTGTCAGTTGTTTTCCACTCCCTGTGATGTGAGCATGGCTCAGAGTGGTGTTGATGGGCCAATTGTGAGTGTGACCAATATCTGTGAGTACAACTCCCATCATGCTATTGGCTACACTGACTTCACCAGCATACACAGAATTCCTTCCTTTCAGTGAGCTTCCCTGTGAGGTGGTGTTCTAGTGGTGGCAAAATATCTGACTGTGTTTGTTGGTTAGATTTGTGCCACTGCCTTGCTGTATTTGTAGTTATGTTTGTACATATCTTGACACAGTTACATGTCACTATGAGATGGCATGTATTGTGTTTATCTGACTGACAGACAGATCTTGGGGTGATTATCGTTTGATTGCTGTGTATTTGCTAAGGGTGCATGGTTTGACTATCCCCTTGACAGTGATGTGTGTGTATTGTCACACAATAATGGGTATATTAGTTGTGTACTCACCAGGCTCTGGGATGTTTGATAGTCCATATACGCTCACTGGTGGTAGGATGGCCCGCACCTTCTCCTCCCAGGGCCTGAGGTATAGTGGTTTGGCAGGAGGGCCACTGCCGGTGTGCTGACTCAGGATGTAATCCTTCTTTAGTAGGTCCCTGACCCTCCTGCGCACGTCATACCACCTGTTCTGGATGTCTTCCTTTGTGCGCAAACATGGTGATTGTGCATTGACCCTGTCAACGATCCTCTGCCACATCTTGGTTTTCTGCGACATGGGGGTCTGTTGTACCAATGTACCAAACAACTGGGGCTCTACCCTGAGGATCTCATCTACCAGGACTTCCAATTCACTGTCTAGGAACTTTGGATTCTTCTTTAGGGGCATAGTGATGGGTGGTGGTGGGGATTGATGTGTGTGTGTGTGTGTGTGCAGGTGAGGGTGTGTGAGTGTAGGTTTTGCTGGGTGTATGTGAGGGTGCTATTTGTTGAGGTGCTAATGGTGTGTGGCTTATGTGATGGATGAGCTGTGAGTGTGTCTGTGGTTGCTGTGTGATGGTGTTCTGTGCTGGCAGGTCAGTTGAATTTGCAAAGGATCATGGTAGGGATTTGTGGCCTTTATATAAGTGGAGTTGGGGGTGTGTCCTTGTTCCATGTTTTTTTTCCCTGTATTTATTGACTTTGTCAATGCTTGTTTGGCCCTTTTTTTTGTTTTTTTCCTTAGTATTTTTTGTGCATGTAGGAGACGTTCTTCGGACCGAGTAGGACGCTGCAGTTGTCTCGTGCGAGCTTCTCTGAGTCGTCCACGCTGTGTTTCTGCAGGGTTTCTTGTGCGGCGTACGCGTCGGTCGCTGAGTAGTGGCTTCCTTCGGCTGGCTTTTGTATGCGTGTCGGTCGTTCGGCTTGCGCTCCGTGCGACTCGGTCTGTTTTTCCACGCATTGCATCGTACTGCGCGGGTCGGAGTTCGCGGGTACGTTTCATTCGGGTTGATTCCTGGTGCGTGTCGGTCGGTTCTATTCGCGTGGTTTCCCGGCCGGATAGCTTGTTTCCGTCCGGTTCGGTCGTTGGGCTTGTGTTCCGTACGAGTCGGTCGTGATTCACATGCATTTCATCGTACTTCCCAGGTCGAGCAACGCCGGTACGTGTCGGTCGGACTATATTCCCGTACCGAGTCGGTCGGTATTTTTTCCGGCCCGAATCGGAATCGGCTCCTAAGGGTCTGATTTAGATCTTGCAGACGGGTTACTCTGTCACAACAGTGACTGATATCCTGTCAGGCAAAATATAAATCCCATAGGATAAAATGGGATCTATGGGGCCTATTACGATGACGGTCGGAAAACCTCCCCGACCGCCATGGTAGCGGGAAAAGACCGCCCGCATGGACCGCGACATCACCGCCAGTCGAATTACGATGACCCGCGGTCGAAATCCGACCGCGGCGGTCGGATCGCGGACCTTAACATTGCGGCGGTTGCTGCTGCCCGCAGCACTGCCGCGATGTCCAAAGGAGCATGTCCTGCAGTACCCTGCACTGCGTGGTAGGCACTGCACAGTGCCTGCCACATGGTACAGTGAAATGTAGGGGGGGACCATGGGTACCCCCCCAGTGCACCCCCCAAAACATTGGGGGCCGGTAGACAATCTCTGCATGCCTTTCCATGGCGGTCTGACCGCTGAGGAAAGGCTGGCTACCGCCGGAATCATAATCCTGCCAGCGGAGCCTGCTCTGCACCGCCACCATTATCCTGGTCCTGCTCCATCCGCCAGGCAGGAGTGCGGATGGCAACCGGCGGAAAAGCAGCGGTGGGAATTTCCCACTGCCGCGGTCATCACCGCCATCCTAATCTGACCGGCGGTTTTCTGGCTTGCGATGGCGGTCGGATGTCCACCGCCAGTCCGGCGGGCACCACCGCCGGCCCGGCGGTGGACATCCGACCGCCATCGTAATAGACCCCTATATTTTGGTGGATGGGATATCCTGCACCGTTGTGATGGAGTAACCCGTCGGCAGAAATCTAAATTAAGCCCTAACAAAAAAACTTAAATTATTCTACTACATTTAAAACCAATTCAAAAAAAAGTTTTTCACAATAATAATATAAAATTAATTCATCACAGTCCAACAGAAATAATTTTTTTAATGTATTGGACACCAAAGTTTTGACATTAAGGGGCTTATTACGATGTCAGTCGGAGGTGCCTCGACCGACACCGTCTCGGTCTCAGGGCCAACTGACCTCCTATCGGCGGTTCCGACTGCCTAATTATTAATCGACCGAAAACTGCTCAGTCGGATTCTCACATTTCTCTATGGGAGCTTGTGTTACGGCTGTGAACTGGCCATAATACAGGCTCCTATAAAGAAATGGGGTGTGTGTAAAACACTGCACCCAGTGGCAGGCACCCTATGGTGCTTGCCACAGAGTGCATGGATTTACAGGGGGGCACCCTAGGTACGTCCTTGGCCAACAACCGTATGCTGCGGAGGCTTTCCGACAGCTTTTCTATGTCGGACTGTCCGGCATGGAAAGGCTCTGGTAAACCGACATTGTAATCCCGACGGCCGTCCATAGGGGATTACGTTGAGGTTCTGACCAGCCGGAAGACTCCGAGAGCCAGTCGGAACCACGTCAGAATGACTGACCGGTTTACTCTCCGATCACCGACATCGTAATTTGGTGGTCGGACCACAAACAGACCGTGTTGGTTGGAGAGCCTCCGACCGCGGTTGGAAAGCTTCCGACTAGCGGTCGGAGGCTTTCCGACCGACATTGTAATCGACCCCTTACTACTCCTACTCCAAATTACACCAATTTGTGGAAGGTGTTGGACACTGAACAGGTTAAATTTACTATTCCCACTCCAATCTATATCAATTTCAGGAAGGGTTTCGCACACTAATGGGGTGATGTTTACTATTCCCACTCCTATGTGTGCCAAGTTCAGGAAGGTGACAGACACTAAAGGAGTGGCATTTACTCTTCCTTCTCTAATCTATACAAATTTGAGGAAGGTGATGAACACTAAAGGGGTGATATTTACTATTCCCAATACAATCTATACCAATTTGAGGAACGTGTTGGACACTAACGGCGTAACAGTTACTGTTCCCACTCCAATCTATTCCTATTTAAGGAAGGCATTGGACACTAAAGTTATGACATCTACTATTCCCACTCCAATCTAATCCATTTTCAGGAAGGCATTGGACACTAAAGTTATGACATTTACAATTACCACTCCAATTTATACCAATTTCAGGAAGGTGTTGGACACTAAAGTTATGACATTTACTATTGCCACTCCAATGTATACCAATTTCAGGAAGCTCTTGCACACTAAAGGGTTGACATTTACTATTCCTTCACCAAGCTACACAATTTAAGAAAGGTGTTGGATACTAAAGAGATTCAATTTAATATTCCCACTCCAACCCGTACACTGAATGAATGAATGAAAGAGGAACTCGTAGAGCGCACAGCTATTCTGGAGAGTGTTCCGGCGCTGACAGAAGATCTGAGCACCCAACTGAACAAAATGACTTGAATAGCCAGGTTTTTAGTTGTTTCCTGAAAATGGACAGTTCAGAAGTAGCCCAAAGTCCCAGCGGAAGTTGATTCCAGGCTTGGGCACCAAGATAAGAGAAAGATCTACTGCCGGCTCTAGCCCGGTGGACCATAACAATGGTGGCTAGATGACTAGAGGATGACCGTATTGTCCTGGGAGGGGAATAGTAGGATAGCCTCGTCCTGAGGCAAATGGTGCCATTTCCATGTAGGGCTTTGTGTGCCAGGTCTAGTGCTTTGCATTGGATCCTTTTTTTCACAGGAAGTCAATGCAGGGCATCTAGGTGTGGGGACATACAGGTTCTGGGGCCGAGATGAGGAATTAATCTAGACACCGCGTTCTGAACCACTTGCAAGCGGCTCAGGAGATATTTCGGTAGGCCCAAATATAGAACATTTTCGTAGTCAAGTCTGGAAGTAATTAAGGCCTGAATCACTGTTTGCCTTGTATCAGTCGAGAGGAGGGGTAGAAATGTTCTCAGGGCATGTATCAGTCCAAAACAGGTGCCAACCAGAGCTTGAATTTGGGGTTTCATGGACAATGCATTATCAATTTTGATTCACACATTTTTAACCATACTCTGAAGAGTAGTCGGAGGGGGGGCAGAGGGGTATCCTGGGGCCACCAGGATCTCCAGGCCTCCGAAGGAGGAGTACCATGGAAAACAATCTTGAATTTGTCTGGATTGCATTTAAGTTGGTTTATAGCCAACCAGTTAAATACCCTAGATAGGCATGCTCTGATGCTATCACCCTCAAAATCTGCGCCTCCCTCACAAGTTAAGAGAAGCTTTGTGTCACCCGCATAAGATATTACTTTGGCTCCACATGATTCGGCCAGATCGGCAAGTGGGGTCAGATAGGCATTGAATAGTGTGGGGCTCAAAGCCCACCTTCAGATTCTGTATAGGGTATGAAAACTGGGGAATCCAGACTTCTTGGCTTCTATTGTCCAAAAAGGAAGTCAGCCACTTTAGAGCCATGCGGCCAATCCTGATATTCTGTAGCCTGTTCAATAACCTGTCAGGGGGGACGGTGTCAAAGCCCTCCGGGAGATCTAACATAAAAAGGACGGCCCTGCCCCCACAATCCAGTTTATCTTTAATGTACTCAGTTACCTCTAGCAAAGCTGTTTCCATGCTATAGCTTTCTCTAAAGCCTGATTGACTTTAGTGCAACAGGATTGTTACTTTCAAGATAGCCTGAGAACATTGAATTAACACCTTTTTCCAGTACTTTTGAGAAGGCTGGAAGCAGAGATATAGGTCTATAATTGGCCAAATCTTTGTGGTCGCCTGAAGGCTTTTTCAGTAGGGGAAGGATTTTAGCATGTTTACATCTAGAGGGCATTCTTCCAGATGCTAGAGAGGTGTTTAAAACTTTGTTGGCCACTAGAATAATGGTTGGAGCCACCTTGGCCAGAAACTGAGCCGGACAAGAATCGACCGGTGAGCCCGACTTCGGGCTTTTGATGGCAGAAAGAGACTCTTCCAGCGACAAAGGTGGTAGGTGAAGAAGTAGAGAGGCTTCACCTCGAGACGTTCTCAGAGTGGGTGTCCCCGTGACCCCATTATCGACCTGAGACACACTTTCCAGGGTGATTTGAATGGTCGCTATTTTAGCATGAAAAACTCTACCATTTGGTTTGTCCATTCAGCCGAAGGTGGTAAGCAATGAGTGATAGCCTCAGAGTTCAGAAAAGATTTAAACATTTTGAAAATCTATTTGGATTTTTTATCTGATTCCTCAATTTTTTCCCCATAGTAGTTTTTTTTGCTATTCTGACCTTTGCATAATGTGCCTTTAGTGTCATTTTATAATTACGTTTATCCTCAGAGCTATAGTTTCTCCGTCATATCCTTTTGAGGCACTTACAGACTTTTTTACTTGTATTTCTGGTCTCATTAAACCAGGGGGCCGATATGTGAGAATGTCATGCAACAGTGGGCACTAACTCATGTATTTTCAGAGTAATCCAATCATGCAGCTGAGTCGCGTCCACCTCAGGATCACCCGAGAGTGAAGTGAAAGAAGTTTCTAGGGCTGCGCCCAAGTAGGTTGGAAGAATTCTTTGGAAAGCTCTGGACACAATTCCAGAGTCTGCCGGGAGAATCTGTTTACTTTTTGGACTAATTAAATCTCACTAGATAGTGGTCTGACCAGGTTAGTGATAGTGAGTCATCAACTATAAGTGTGATATTGGAGAAGATTTGGTCTAGTATATGGCCTGCCCTGTGGGTAGACGTGAACTAATACAGGGTTAGGCTGAGGGTGGACAGAGTATCCAGGAGAGAAATCACTTCTGACTCCAATGTCTTGTCCATATGGAGGTTCAGGTCACCTAGAGATAAAAAATGCAAATATTTAAGGGACCAAGGTGCAAGAATATGGTTTAAAGATTTAAAAAACGAACCAGCGGAGCTGGGAGTTTTGTAAATCAGGACTCCTGCCACCGATTGATGTGGCGATAAAGAGCAGCAGAAACCCATACATTCTGCTCCATCTAGCTCTCCAAGAATATATGGGATGCAGTCAAATGTGTTTTTATAAATAATTGCCACCCCCCCTCATTTCCCTGCTGGACGGTCCCTCCTAAGGGACGGTCCCTCCTAAGGATTTTATGACCATGAGGGACGGCCATTGCTAGGGAGTGATTTGAGGACTCATTAAGCCATGTCTCCATTAAAAACAACAGGTTTGGTTTAATTTTCTGAAGTAAATCAAAAACTTGCAGGTCATGTTTTGACATTTAACAGCACCGCCGAAAACTCTCCTGATCTGGGTCTCTTATTCTGGGAGAGGGTGAGATTGGTCCACTTCTCATCTAAGGCAGTGGGAGTCCAATGGCACTGCAGGCAGTGAAGATCAACGTTCTCCACCCAAGAGAAGGAGTGGAGTGGGCTAGTTACCTCCAAAGCCAAATTACGGAACGTGGCCCTATCGTATACTAATCTGCTCTTGCCTTCAGGAGTAGAACTGGCATAGTGGCTGGAGCTGGTTGCTTCCAGGACACTGAAGGGCGCAGATGGGTTTGCCTTAGGAGCGTCCGCGCAGGGCCTGTCTTTAAATACATGAGGCCAAGGACTAGAGCACAGTGACTAAAAATGGTGCCTCTAAAAGTACCAAAGAGGAAAAATGGCTGAGTAATCAACTCGCAAAACCACAGTGTTTTAGCGGCTCTCTCCTCCCTGCATTTCCCTCAAATTCAAAGCAGGATCTTCAAATATGCTAAAGTTCCCCCACAACACAGGTAATTAGATTAAAACAGTTCATTTTCAAGAAACATGCATATATACATAGAACAGTAGGTTTAGTTATCTATAGAGAGAGACCTTACCGCGTCCGCACAGTGCCTCTTTTTAAATACATGAGGCCAGGGACTAGAGCGCACACTGACTAAAAATGGCGTCTCTATAGTAAATGTCACTAAAGGGTGACATTTACTATTCCAACTCCAACCCATACCAATTTAAGATAGGTGTTGGACAAGAAAAGGGTGACATTTACTATATCCATTCCAAACTATACCAGTTTGAAAAAGGCGTTGGGCATTAAAGTGGTGACATTTACTATTCCCACTACAACCAATACCAATTTGAAGAAGGTGTCCGATTTTAAAAGGGTAACATTTATTATTCTCACTCAACTCTATAACAATTTAAGGAAGGTGTTGGGCTTTAAAGGGATGACATTTACTATTCACACCCCAACCTATGCCAATTTAAGGAAGGTGACAGCCACAAAAGTGGTGGCATTTGCTATTCCCAGACCAGCCTATACCAATTTGAGAAAGGTGTTGGACAGTAAACGTGTGAAACTTACTATTCTCACTCAAATCTATATCAATTTGAGGAAGGTGTTGGACACTAAAATTGCAACATTTACTATTTCCACTCCGATCTACACCAATTGAGGAAGGAGTTGGACACTGAAGGGGTGACATTTACTATTTCCACTCCAATTCATACTAATTTTAGGAAGGTGTTAGACACTAAAGGGGTCTACTGCAATCTAAAATAATTCACACATGATGATACAAACAAAAAATGTTATATTAGCAATCAATACTCCATACTAACCCAAAATGTTAAATATATAAAATAAGCTGCAGTTTATAAAAAACACAAACCTATGTATTCATATTCGAATATTACATTCTAAAATAATTTTTGGACTTTATTAATAATTATTACATTATTTTAAAATTATATGCTATAATTGCTACACTTAGAAACATAAAATAAAAAATAAAATCATCATCCAAAATGATGATGGGACCACCACGAAAAGGCTGTCGTAAATGGACATCATAATCCTGATGGCGATTCCGGGCAGGCACCGCCTCCATTCAGGATCACAATTCCGAACACTGCCCCATCAGGATCAGTAGATCCTGTCGGAGTCGAAAGTCAGTTCCCCAACAGTCAAGTGTCCCACCGCCTCCATCATAATGCGGCCTGTCAGTGGGATCGCCCCGACAGGCCGCATTATGATGCAGGCGTAATGATGCCTATTGTTTTTATACAATAATATAACAAAAAACACACATTTCAACATTTTCATAACTATCAAATTATCTTAATACATTTAAAAAATAAATAAAAATAAACGTACAATAAAACATACTAAAATAAATTACATACAAAATAACACTTAGAAGCGATATTACATGCAACAATATTTTATAAATCGAGATTTTTTACAGCAATATCAAAACCAACACTTAGGGGCTGATTACTATATCGGTCGAAGGCATTTCGACCTAGACGATCAGTTTGCGGTTCGACTGCTGAATTACGATGTCGGCGGTCGGAGTGTGAACCGGTCGGTCATTTTGACGCGGTTCTGACCAGCTCTCTGAGTCTTCCGGCTGGTCAGAACCACACCGTAATCCCCTACGGACAGCATTTCTGCAGTTGGGATTACGATGTTGGTTTACCAAAGCCTTTGCGTGCCGGCCTTTCTGACACAGAAAGGCTATCAGAAAGTGACTTTGGGGCCCCCTAGCAGGGCCCCCTTGCCTCTGCGGCCTATGGTTGGTGGCCGAGGGGGTACCATGCACTGTGTGGCAGGCACCATGGGATGCCCGCCACAGAGTGCGCACTTTTACTCACACCCCCATTTCTTCATGGGAGCCTGTATTACGGCCGGTTTACGGTCTTAACACAAGCTCCCATGGAGAAATGTGAGTATCCGACCTAACAGTGTTCGGTCGCATCACAATCAGGTGGTCGAAACCACTGACCAGAGGTCGGTTGGTCCCGAGACGGTGTCGGTCAGAGGCAACTCCGACCAACATCGTAATAAGCCCCTTTAAATGAGAATTTGACCTTTGATATTCCTTTCGACACAATAATTTTATATCATAATATTTTTTTTCTATTTTGTCCAAACGCCGCAGGAGGCCTAGTTATTTTTCAGAATATCACATAGACAAGGCATCGTTCTTACTCCTAAAATTCACTCCATTGTTCTTAAAAATATTTACACGAGTCTCCTGGGTTCCACAAGGCAGGACCTAAGAGAGGTTTTCTTTCTTTTTGTGAATTTCTTGAGCAGGGGGTTTTATTCAGAGACTTTTTCTCTGAGGTTTTGAGGTACAGGCATGGTTATTGTGGGATTCTCTGTGGCAGCTAGATAATTATGCTAAGATAGAGATAACATATTAAAATGGAATTCTTATTGTTTGGAAATGTGTTATTGCCAGAGTGGAATATTATAAATGAAAGTTAAAATCTGTGCATGTTTCTGGCACCATCATTTTTTTTTCATTGACAAAATCTTTGGTTACTGAAGAGTTTATAGTTTAACAAACTGACACTTCTTGGTGTTATGGCTTGTTGGTTAGCCTATTTCAAATGCCTTGCTCTTTCTTTGTGGTGCACCGCCAGTATTTTATGATGCCTTTGAGTGGTTGTCCTCATAGGCATTTCTACTTGCCAGCCAGTACAAATCTTATCATGTGTGTAGAATTAAGATTTGTGAGCGAGAAAGCGATGATTCCTATTCAAATAAAAGCAATGACTGAATACTGATTTAATGAGTGTAGTTTGTTATTGTTGGAATTGGCCCTTTCTGCCAGGTCACTCCCAAACTTTTTGCCTTCATCCTCCTGTTTCTAGAAAAAGTTTTATTGTTGGCCTTTAGGACTCGGCATCCTTTACCACCAGTATGCAGTGCAAAAGTGCTTGTGCTCTCTGTTTAAAACTTGGCAGAATTGGCTTACACTCAATAGGCACATTGAATTTACTTGTAAATCCCTAGTGAAGTGGTACTACAGATGTCCAGGGCCTGCAAATTGAATGCTACTAATGGGCCTGCAGCACTGATTGTGCCACCCGCTTAAGTAGCCTTTTAAACATGTCTAAGGCCTGCCATTGCAGCCTGGTGTGCAGTTTTAAACTTTTAAACGAAAGAAATCTTTTGCCAGGCCCAAACATTCTTTTTTAATACATATAAATTCACCCTGGGGTGACCCCCTGGACAGCCCAGAGGGCAAGGTGCAGTGGATGTAAAAAGTTGGACATGTACTTTTAGGTTTTACATGTTCTGCTGTTAGAAAACTGAAATGTCTTCCTTCTCTACTGCAAGGCTTACCTCTGGCATAGAATAACATTGGAGTTAACTTGCTACATTCAGGCCTTATTACGAGTTTGGCGGTCATCCTGTCGGCCCGCCACTGCTGCAATAACAGGAGGATTGCCAAGCCCATAGTGCGCCCGCCTTCTGGATTATGGGCGGTGCTGTGGCAGTCTCATGGCGGAGGCTGTTAGGCTCATAGGAAAGCCTAACATGCAGCCTGCCGCCGGACCTGCACCTGAACCCAGGATTCCCAGGGTGACTCCAAGGGCTAGTCTCTTGGCCTAACTTTCAGGCCCACAGGGACATAATAGACTCCAAACCACCTGAACCAGCAGCCATATTCAGCTGGCATCAGCCCCTGACCCCTAAAGGGTGCCCCCATGGTCCTAGAGGCTGAATTGAAGTTTTTGATCTCTTTCCGACCACGAACAGGCCCATTGACTCCGAAAAATGGTCACTCGCAAAGCCGGACAATGCGAAGTTCTGTCAGTCCAACCCTTCATGCTACAGCATCGATCACTCACAAGGATGCCACTGCAAAGCTCCAGCCCGACCATTATTGATGACAACAGTATCTTCACGTACGGTGATGCCCGCCCATGATGACTGGCCTGCTCTTCGTGCTACATTCAATCAATCAATCAAACATTTGTAAAGCGCGCTACTCACCCGTGAGGGTCTCAAAGCGCTAGAGGGGGAGGGGGAGGGGGATGGCGCAGCTACTGATCGAACAGCCAGGTTTTGAGAAGTCTCCTGAAGGTCAGCAGGTCCTGGGTCTGTCGCAGGTGGATGGGGAGGGTGTTCCATGTCTTGGCGGCAAGGTGGGAGAATGACCTGCCGCGGGTGGTAGTTCGACAGATGCGTGGAATGGTGGCGAGGTCAGTGGAGCGAAGCTGTCGGTTCGGGGTGTAGAAGGTGAGTCGTTCATTGAGGTAGGCTGGTCTGGTGTTGTGGAGAGCTTTGTGAGCGTGGGTGAGGAGCTTGAAGGTGATCCTCTTGTTGACCGGGAGCCAGTGCAGGTCTCTCAGGTGGGCGGTGATGTGGCTGTGGCGAGGGATTCCGAGGATGAGGCGTGCGGAGGTGTTTTGAATGCGTTGGAGTCGTTTCTGGAGTTTGGCCGTGGTTCCCTCGTAGAGGGCGTTGCCGTAGTCCAGCCTGCTGCTGATGAGGGCTTGGGTGACCGTCCTTCTGGTTTCGGTGGGGATCCATCTGTAGATCTTGCGGAGCATGCGGAGGGTGTTGAAGCAGGAGGAGGAGACAGCGTTGACTTGCTGGGTCATAGAGAGCGTTGAGTCCAGGATGAACCCTAGGTTGCGTGCGTGGTTGGTGGGTGTCGGGGCAGCTCCCACTGTGGTCGGCCACCAGGCGTTGTCCCATGCACGGGGGGTGGAGCCGAGGATGAGGACCTCCGTTTTGTCAGAGTTCAGTTTCAGACGGCTGGTCTTCATCCACTCTGCGACGGCCTTCATTCCCTCGTGAAGGTTGGATTTGGTGGTGGCTGGGTCCTTGGTGAGGGAGAGGATCAGCTGGGTGTCGTCGGCGTAGGAGATGATGTTGAGGTGGTGCGCTCGGACGATGTCGGCGAGCGGTGCCATGTAGATGTTGAAAAGGGTCGGGCTGAGGGATGATCCTTGGGGTACGCCGCAGGTGATTGTGGTGGCTTCGGATCGGAATAGGGGGATGCGGACTCTCTGGGTTCTGCCGGTGAGGAAGGAGGTGAACCAGTTCAGGGTTTTGTCATGGATCCCTGCCTTGTGGAGGCGTGTGTGCAGGGTGTGGTGGCAGACGGTGTCGAAGGTGGCCGAGAGATCTAGGAGGATGAGGGCCGCTGTTTCGCCATTGTCCAGCAGGGTCCTGATGTCGTCGGTGGCGGCGATGAGGGCGGTTTCGGTGCTGTGGTTGCTGCGGAAACCGGATTGGGAGGAGTCCAGGATGTTGTTCTTCTCCAGGAAGTGGGTCAGTTGTCGGTTTGCGGTCTTCTCAATGACTTTCGCCGGGAACGGGAGAAGGGAGATGGATCGAAAGTTCTTGAGGTCCTTTGGGTCCGCTTTGGGCTTTTTGAGTAGGGCGTTGATTTCGGCGTGTTTCCAGCTCTCCAAGAAGGTGGCGGTTTCGAAGGAGCTGTTGATGATCTTTCGGAGTTGGGGTGCGATGATGGAGCTTGCTTTGTTGAAGATGTGGTGGGGGCAGGGGTCAGAGGGTGAGCCGGAGTGGATGGTGTTCATGATTTTGGTGGTGTCTTCGTCGCTGACATTGTGCCAGGAGAGCAGGAGGTCAGTGTGTTTGGAGGGCATTGAGGGGGTGTTGGCGACTGTCGTCGGTGTCTGGGTGTCGAAGCTGTCGTGGATGTCTGCAATCTTGCGGTGGAAGAAGGTGGCCAGGGAGTTGCAGAGTTCTTGCGATGGCGGGATGTCGTTGGAGCTGGAGTGGGGGAGGCGAGTTCTTTCACGATGCTGAAGAGCTCTTTGCTGTTGTGTGTGTTGTTGTCGATGCGTTCCTTGAAGAAGGTCCTTTTGGTGGATCGGATGAGTTGGTGGTGCTTGCGTCTGGCGTCCTTGAGGGCCGTGTGGTTTTCTGGTGTCTGGTCCTGGCGCCACTGCTTCTCGAGTCTTCAGCAGGTTTGCTTGGAAGTCTGGAGGTCGGCATTGAACCAGATGGCTCTTGTGTCGGTGCGCCTTGTTGAGGGTCTCCTGAGCGGGGCGAGGGTGTTGGCGCAGTTGTCGATCCATTGTCTGAGGTTGTGGGCAGCTGCGTTGGTGTCTGTCGGCTCGGATGTAGGGTCTCGGGCGAGGGTGGTGAGGAGCTGGTCTTCAGTGACTTTGTTCCAGCTGCGGTGTGGGATTCGTTGCAGTTGGCTTTGCACAGTGTGTTTCTCGAAGGAGAAGTGGATGCAGTGGTGGTCGGTCCAGTGGAGTTCGGTAGTGTGGCAGAAGGTGACGTGATTGCTGGCGGAGAAGATGGGATTGAGCGTGTGTCCTGCGGAGTGGGTGGGGGTAGTGACAAGCTCTTTGAGTCCGAGGTTGGCGAGGTTGTCGATCAGGGTTGTGGAGTTGCTGTCGTTGGCGTTCTCGAGGTGGAAGTTCAGGTCTCCGAGGAGGACGTAGTCTGTGGAGGCGAGGGCGTGCGTGCTGATGAGGTCGGCGATGGAGTCGCTGAACTGTGGTCGGGGGCCCGGGGGTCTGTAGACAAGGGTTCCTCTGAGGGTGGTGTTGTGGTCGGCGTGGATCTGGAAGTGTAGGTGTTCGGCCATGCTGATGGAGTCTTAGGTGTTGGTCGAAATTCTGCTGGTGTTCCTGTGGACGATGGCGATTCCTCCTCCCGGTTTGTTGTTGTTTCGGTCCCTGCGGGTGATCTTGTAGCCGTCCGGGATGGCTATGGCTATATCGGGCGCCGATGAGGCGTTCATCCAGGTCTCCATCAGGAAGGCGACGTCCGGGGAGGAAGAATCGAGAAGGTTTACTATGATGCTTTACTGCTCCTGATGACCCTGTCTACTGCGAACAGGACATTTAGTGCTGGACTGAGAAGGTAACTTTTCAGCTGGACTAACCTTGTCCCTGTATCCAACCTGCGCTCTATCACGGTCAGCCGGAACTTGTGACTTTCTCCCATAATGGCGCCATTTTCACTTAAATCTGTCAAATTGCATATCTCCGGTTTCACTGATTAAATTTTGTTCCACTTTTCTAAATTGGTGTGGGATTATTCTTGTGTGGTGTTTTCCCTTTATTACTGTTTGATGTGCTGCATTAATACTTTACACATTGCCTATAAGTAAAGCCTGACTGCTATGTGCAAACCTACCAGAGGGTTGAGCACAGGTTAATTTGGGGTTTGATTGTGCCTCACCCTGACAAGGATTGTGGTTACTGCTCAATCAGTAACCCAATTTCTCACAGTTGTGTTGCTGGGTTCTTTTTAGCTCTTGATGGTCTTACTGCCGCCCTGCCGCCATGGCTGTCCCAAGTACGCCGTCAAGTTGACAGTCTTTCGCCCACCGATTTAGATGCATGTAGGCTGACTTGCCATCCACATCAACGGAGTGTTTCCCGTCGCAGTCACAGCACAACATTGCCGATGTGGCGTACTCCAATGATGGCAAATCGTACTCCATTGCCGTCAGGGAGGCAGGTTAGTTGTGCTGGCGGTCCCCTAGTGGCAGTTCCATGACGGAGGGAATCCATTGCGGTATGCTCTCAACAATGCACTATCACTGTGGCCATTGGATGGATGCTAGTAGAACACACCTGATGTCCATTACCAAATGGAAACACTTGCATGTCACACTATAAAACACACTGCATTTCAGACCATGATCCTTTGCCATTCTGCTGCACCACAACTTTTTCTACCAGAGATTTTGAGAGTTAAGTGAGTTTTATTTTGTTTCCCTGTTTCTTGTCCCTTTATCTTCTTTCATTTAGTCCTGGTGGATGAAATCATAAGAGTAGAGCCACAATTATTTGGAGCCCAATTCCAAAATACACCCCTATCACAGAAAAGGCAAATGTGGGACAGAATATTTGACAGAATGAATACTGTAGCTAACAACCTGCGCAAAAAGGATGAAATTAGGAAAAGGTGGAACAACCTGGGGGGGGGGGAGGGTGCACTTCCTGCCCTCCAAGCATTACATGGAGGCCCAGAGGACTGGTATTGGTTCTCACAGGCCCCCCTTAAAACTCATGCCCTGGGAGGAGAAGGACTTGCAGATCCTACATCCTGAAGACTTGACAAGAATACCTGGTGGAGTGAAGTCTGGTAAATTACACATTACAAAGTCTCACTAAATCTCAATATCCTGTTGGTTTTCAATTCGGCTGTTGGCAGTGTATCCTGCACATATTCTCATAATAAAGAAACCTCAAACTATCAGTATCAGATAATTAGCATATTTGTGTCAATGTATTGTGTTGCCATAACATTACAGGTGTCAATATCCCTTTCTTGACACATGATGGTATGGTGCCTGTAAGTGTTAGAGCACCAAATAACCCATTACCCATATGTGTGTCATGGTAAGTAGACACAATATCGACTTTTAAATATTGACATGCCATTATATCGACTTTTAAATATCGATAGTAAAAAATATCGATGTTTAAAATATCGATGTTAATAATATATTTTAGTGTGCTGTTGTTAAAAATATTGTTGTGATAAATATCGTTTGCTAAAATATCGACATTAAAAAATATCGTTTTAGTATTTTATTTTATTAAGTTACATGTTTGTAAATGTTATAATTGTTAATAAATCTTAAAAAAATTTAGAATGATATTTTTTTTTTAGAAGCGGGATGTTGGGTTTATAGGGGATAAGGGTGGGAGTGTTTTAAAAAAATATATATATATATTTTATAAAATTAAAATTTTAAAATGAAATTACATTTTTTCTTTTAGGAGTGGAATGTTGGGTTTATAGGGGATAAGGGTGGGTAGTGTTTTAAATTTTTTTAATTTAAATATTTTATAAAATTACAATTTTAAAATGAAATGATTTTTTTAATTTAGGAGCGGGATGTTGGGTTTATAGGGGATAAGGGTGGGGAGTGTTTGAATTTTTTTTAATTTAAATATTTTATAAAATTCAAATTTGAAAATGAAATAATTTCTTTTTTAGGAGAGGGATGTTGGGTTTATAGGGGATGAGGTTGGGGATTGTTTTAAAAAAACATTATGTAAAATTCAAACAAAAATGTTAAATTTAAAATGAAAATATAATTTTATTTTTTAGGAGCGGGATGTTGGGTTAATAGGGGATAAGGGTGGGGAGTGTTTTTAAAAACATTTTTTTTTAAATTCTAAAAAATTAAAAATTTAAATTCAAAATATAATTTTACTTTTTTAGGAGGAGGATGTTATGTGTATATAGGGGATAAGAGTGGGGAGTTTAAAAAAAAAATGTAATTCAAATTTTATACATTTTGTTATCTTTAATAGAATTATAATTTTTTGGGAAGTGGGATGTTGTTTTTATAGGGGATCAAGGGGCCCTTTACGATGGCGGGCGGAAGCACTACCGCCGTGCTGGCGGATGCAAAAACCACCAGTTACCGCCCGCATGCCGCAGCCCACACGCCCGCCAAATTACGATGTGAAAAGGCAGCCAAACACCGCCGGCAAGCCAGCGACGCCGTCCGCCATCAAAGTGCGCCCGCTCACGTAGCGGCGCAGCCCAATGGAGACACACCGCCAGACGAAATCACGTACCGCCCGGCGTACAAATTACGATGCCGCAAACAAACAGCTCCCACGGCTAAGAGACACCGCACGT
>CAWUFW010029801.1:0-18363 GCA_963921515.1 Calotriton arnoldi
GTGCCCGCCTGGATGCTAGGGCGGCCGTTGATGCCCTGCCTGATGAGGACGTGTGGAAATAGGGGATGGAAGACCTGTGTGTTACCCACCCCCGGCTTCGAAGTCTGCCCTGGCGAAGAGTGGAGGCGGCGCTGCAGGCGGGCCTGGCCTGGTAGTCAAAACCGGGGCCTGGTGTGATAGCTGAGTGAGGAGGTGGCGGTCGGGAGGTGCCGACCTGCCCGCTTTGCTGCGAGGTGGATACTGGCGACTGATGGCAGCGAGGGGTGAGGCTAGATCGGGCCCCGTGGATGGAGCGGCAGCGCCTTGCTGAGACGAGCCCTGGAGTGGACGGTGGCTGTGCCGGGGTCGCATACAGGGAAGGAGGCCTGTGCTGCGGAGTTGTGTCCGGGGCGCCCGGTAATCCCGGAGTGTGCGGAGAGTGAGGAACAGGCACCCCCCGCAAATGACTGTGCAGGGGCATGGGGCAGGAGCTCCTGTGCGTGGAGGACGGCGCCCGAACCCGCCATCTGCATCTGGAGGCCTGAGGTGAGGTGTCCCGACCGGAGGAGGTGGGCTGCAGCAGTGTGGGGCCGGGCAGAAGAAAGGTGGCTGAGAGCGCAGCCCTGGCACTGTGTTTCCATCCATGCTGTGACCTGGCCCGGTAGTGACTGAGGGAGCAACTTGGGACTCGGGTGAGCACGTTGCACCGGACTCCCTGGCAGCGCTGGAGGAAATAAGTGGCCCCTAAGGACTTAGAGTGGAGGGCTGAGGAGACTGTACCTGAGGCTGCAGGGGTCTCCACCCTCCTAGTGATTTGCAGTGACTATCGGCTGTGGCCCCCTTGTGAGCGGAATTGCTGAGGTCTAAAATAACCTAGAAAAGGGCAACAATTAACAATTAAAAATTAATAAGGAGAAAAAAAAGAAGGAAACAAATCAGAGGTAGCGTTCAAGGACTGGGCGAACTGTAATAGAGGGATCCGCTCTTGCCTTCCCCATGGTGCTGGGGCTCACGGTTGTGGGCAGTGCGAACCCCCTTGGCACCCAACTAGAAAAGCACCAAGGAGCCCTAGAATAAGCAGCAGTGGTTAACCACAGGTGCGGAGAAAGCTGCGAAGAGAAGGCAACACTTGATCTTGAGCGCCCCCCCCGTGGGAGTTGCGGCGCACTTCCTTGACCACCGCACAAACAAGCGGGGTGAAAGTGCAGAGGGGCCCCCCGCGATTGGGTGCTGGACTGCGCAATGGGTAAGGACAGACCCCAAAGAACAGCACAACAGATGAAAATGGATCACTACATAGCTCAAGGGGTACCCCCGAAACCGGACCCACTGCGAACAGAATGGTGGGGGGGCAGAGCGGCGCTGCCAGAACCCACTGGGGCCCAGATACCCGCAGCAATTGAGGCTTCTAGTGTAACAGTCCAGGCAAAAATAGATGCTGTCTCGCTGGACGCTGGGCTGTTGCGTGCTGACCTCCACACTGTTGCAGACCGCTCGCTGGCCAGAGAACAGACCGTTGGTGAGCTGCAGACAGAAATCACCACACTAAAGACAACACTAACCAAACTCACACACAAGACGATAGCCCTGGAACGCAGGGCTGAGGATGCAGAGGAGCGCTCACGCAGATGTAATCTGCGCTTTGTAGGATTCCCGGAGGGGGTCGAGGGGAATGAGCTGGAACTTTTCCTGGAAAGGTGGATCAAGGAGGCATTCCCCACAGCTGAACTCTCCTCCATTTTCATTGTTGAGCTGGCGCACCGAGCGCTTGTGGCCCCGCCGCAGCCGGGAGCCCAACCCAGGACACTAACAGCCAAGATCTTAAACGTCAGAGACCGGGATTGTATTCTCAAAGTGGCTAGGCATGATGGATACCCTGCCTACGGAAATCAAAAAATCCGTATATTCCCAGATTACACTCGCCTGGTTCAGCAGCAGAGAGCGTCCTTTATTGGGGTGAAACAAAAGTTGCGTCCCATGAACCTCCATGACATGCTCCTGTACACAGCAAAGCTAAAGGTTCTCCACAATGACCGAGCTCACTTCTTCACAGCCCCAGAGGCGGTCTGGGACTGGTTGGAGGTCCACGGAGGTAAGAGGACACTGCCTAGAGGGAGAGAGGAGGGGAGACCCCCAACTAATTCCAAGATGGGAAAGAGAAATAGATGACATCGAAAGTCTAGGAAGACCTCCAGATCGACGCAAAGAGTGGTGGTCCGAGGGGATGGATCCCTGGATTTGGAACAATCTGATTCTGGTGGCGAGGGCAGGAGGTCTCCTAGAATAGATCAAGCGACACAACAGGCGGAACGAGAGGCTGCCAGAGTGCTAGTGGAGGAGGTGACGGCCACAGGCTCTGAGATGAGCATGGGAGATATCGTTGAGGACACACCACAGTTGGGAGGCTCCTGAGAAACTGGTGGGCCGAGCCAGCAGATGCGAGAAAATGGATCTAACAAAATGATATACAGGAGCCACGCTATAGAGATTGACATTCTTGCTGGACAATAAACTGGGTCTCCTCCGCCCTCCAGCTGGATGATTGGACTCGGTTGGGCATTGGTATCGGACGGGCAGCTAACAATGCCCCCTCCTTCTTCTTTTATTTCTTTTCAACTCTCTACTATATTGTTGTTTCTCATTTTCCCTTCTGGTTTCTATTCTTTTCTGGATCTATTCTCTAATTGGCTTATTATGCATTTTTGAATGATTGGGGGTGTGAGCGGGTAGGGTTGATAGTGTGAAGAGTTGGTGTGTGTGATGTCCACGGTCAGGGCGGCGCTGCTGACGGACACATAGCGAGTCTGGGAAGTGTGTTATCCCTGGCCCAGCAGAAGACACTTATTGGATGACTGAATAAGGAGTGCGTGTATGCAGATTGTGAGGCATGAAGTGTATGAGGAGTGGAAGTGGATTGTTGTTTTTGTTATGGAGTTTTCATGTCAGAACAGAGGAATTCTGCTTGTTCATAAGGTTCAAGGGTAGGGATGGGAGGTTTGGGGTTGGGGGTTGCATGGGGATGCACGCTTTGTTATTATTGTGTCTACCCAGGGGTGGGATGTTCGAATTGTTCAGTTCAAGGGCCTCGCCGGCAGCAATGGGGGCAATGTACAGCACATATGCAAAATAGAGAAGACATACATAGGTTGGAGGATATGGGACAATACAAAATTATAATATGGAATGTGAGAGGGTTAAACTCATTTGTAAAGCGTTACAGAGTACAAACATATCTACAGAGACAGGGCATTCAGATCGCTATGCTACAGGAGACACACCTGCTTGACACAGAGACACAGAAACTCCACAGAAAGTGGAGGGGGCAGCTGTTCGCATCTACCTACTCTACCTATGCTAGGGAGGTGGCCATATGGGTAGCCCCACAGGTTCCATTCAAACTATGTAATTATGAGGCGGATGTGGAGGGCAGATATGTCATAGTACATGGTGTGCTTGATGGTATTGAGGTGTGCCTGGTGAATATCTATGCCCCAAACATAGATGACAGTGATTATTTCAGAAATATAGAAACTCTGATTCTCCCGTACATTGGGACACCATTGATAGGGGCGGGCTACTTCAATTGTGTGCTTGATGGCCTATTGGATAGGTACCCGCCGAAACAACATACTAAACCGCATATGACAAATGTCTTGGGTGAGGTAATGAGCAGGCTCCACTGTGTGGACATTTGGCTGGACTTGCACGTAGGCTAACAAGGTTATACTTGTTACATCCCTGCCCAGGAGGCATATAGTAGACTCGACCACTTCCTGCTCTCTCGGGAGGCGTGTGGTGCGGTAACGAAGACCAAACTGTTGGGCCGATTTTTATCGGACCATGCTCCATTGTTGCTGGAGTAGGGACCTAAGAGGAACAGGCAGAGGGTTCCACTGTGGCGATTACAACCAGCCGGGCTAAGCTCGCGGGTATTTAGAGAAGAACTCAGGGAGGTTGTTGCAGGTTACTTTGCCACAAACTGGTCAACTACTGCGACCAGGAGTACAGAGTGGGACGCTTTTAAAATGGTTACTAGAGGGGACTGCTTGTCCAGAGTGGGAGGCACCAAAAGGCGACTAGAGTTGGAATTGACAGAAGCAGAGGATCGGTTGGCCAGGATTCAGCGCGAAGAGCGAGTTTCGATACGCCCCAATGACTAACTCCTGCAGGCACAGCGTAAGGTTGGGGAGATCTGGGACAGATTGGACTGCCTAGTCCGGCGGGAATATCAATAATTAATATATAGGGAGGGTGACAGATCTGGACGGCTATTGGTGTGGTTGTTAAAGTGTGAGCGCCCGTCCCCACTGATATTAACATTGCAGAGCCCTGATGGAGCCATGGCTACCACACAGACTGGGGTCAACACTGTACTATTTAACCATCTATCTGAGATTTATCGTGAGATCCCGGGTCTTGAGGTCCCAGTAGAGGGAGGGTACCTCTCGGATGTCCCCCTCCCACATCTCACAGATGAACAGAGGGAGAAATTAGAGGCAGCGCTTCAGCTAGGGGAACTGCAGGAAGCACTACAAAGTATGGCTCGCTTCAAATCGCTGGGCCCGGATGGGCTCCCGGTGGAATTTTATCATACATATGCAGATATTCTGCTCCCACGTCTGCTGGCAACTTAACAGGAAGTGAAAAAGACTGGAAGCCTGCCTCAATCTATGAGAGAGGTGCAGATAATAATGCTCCCCAAGCCCGGCAGGAACACGGAAGATCCGGCTGCGTACAGACCTTTGTCTATGTTGGGGGTGAATGCCAAATTACTAGCTAAGGTCTTGGCCACTAGATTGAGAAAAGTAATGACCTCATTGGTGCATGAAGATCAGTGTGGGTTCATACCTGGGAGGGGAACGCATATGAACCTAAGAAGACTGTCTCATGTCCTCCATTCGGTGGCTGATAGCGAACACCACGCAGCGGTGGTCGCCTTGCACATCGAAAAGGCCTTCGATATGCTACGGTGGGAATTTCTTTGGGAGGTATTACGAAGAATGGGTCTTGGCAGAGAATACATTGCGTGGGTTAAACTGCTCTACTACCAACCGAGAGCTCGAGTGCGAAAAGGGAGTCAAGTATCGGAGACTATACGGATTGAAAGGGGCACACAGCAGGGATGCCCACTATTCCTTTGTTTCACATTAGCAAAGGAGCCATTAGCAGTGAGACTGCAGAGGGACATGGTGCCATGGGGTATAGTGGTAGACGGCCGAACACACGTGGTCTCCCTGTATGCGGATGATGCTCTCTTGTATATTAGACAGCCAGAAGAGGCGATTCTGGCATTTTTGAGAGTGCTGGACTCTTTTGGTGCAGTTTCTCGCCTCCGAATTAATCACCAGAAAACAATACTGTTCCCGCTGGGAGCTCTTGCGCGAGGGACTCCCGAAGACCTTCCTGAAGTAGAACTGGACTGGGAACGCGATCATTTCAGATACCTGGGTATTCTGGTAGCGCACCAGCCAGAGACTCAGTTCGACCTTCATATGGGTAAAGTTCTCATAGGATTAAAAGCGCCAATACAATTTTGGAACAAGCTCCCACTCTCAATCATGGGTAGAGTGGCTCTGTCAAAGATGGTGGTGCTGCCTCGCTGCCTATATGTCCTGCAGAACTCCTTCTGTAGAATCCAAAACCCACGTTTGATGTACTAAACAGTCTTCTGATCTCGCTAGTGTGGGCTGGGGGTCAGAGTAGAGTCAAGCTAGTAACACTCAATTTGGACATGAACGCGGGAGGCCTCGGAATGCCTGATCTCAGGTTATACTATATAGCAGGTTTACTACAATATGCAGTACAGTGGTGCATGGAGGAACGCACGGAGGACAAAGAGTTATTGGGAGACTGGAATAAGGGGTCACAACTGCAAACGTTTCTTATGATGGGATCAAGGGCCCCAAAAGATTGTCCCCACATAGTGCAGCAGGTTGCGGAAGCCTGGGAAGAAGCTGTCACACTAGTTCTTCGCAGGGCACCATATGCTAGTGTGTTGCCACTACGGTGGTTACAGGGGTATCAGAGTATCCAGGCGACTATGGACATTTCAAAGTGGTACGAGGGAGGATGCGAAAGGGCTGGGGATTTATACCAGAATGGAGCCTTTCGGACTTTTGAGGAGGCACAAAACTGGTTCCAGGTTCCAGTAGGGCACTTCTTGCAGTACACCAAGGTTTCGCGTACGGTCCAGGAGATATGGACCACATTTCTGGAAGAACAGCAGGAGTCACACACACTATTGATACTGGTGGATCCGGGCTCATGTAGAGGCCTGATCTCGCGCATATATAGCGTTAAAGGAAGACAGTGTGGCCGACTTATCAGCTGCTAGGGGGAAATGGGAGGAGGACTTACCTATTCCATTGACAGATGGGGAATGAAAAAGAGCCATAGCACAGGAGGATGAAGCGGCAAGTAACGTTAGGTTTAAGCTCATGCACGGTTCACACCGGGGTCTGTGTCTTCCTGCCCAAGATGAGGCATGGACCCTGCCACTTTTTTACACATGACCTGGAACTTCATACGCTTACAATCATACTGGAATCAGGTGGTACAGATTCTTTGTACTGCAACAGCAGCGCGCATAGAAGTTTCCATAAAACATTGTTTACTGGTCATTCTCCCAGCACCTAAAAGGGGACATGGATACAGCATAGGTTCTTGATGTTGGGCCTGATCCTGGCAAAGAGATGGATCACGATACATTGGATCCTTCCTGCGCCCCCCACGTTGAACAAATGGAAAGATGATGTGCGTGAGTGGGGAGTGGCGGAAGAATGTCGCCTTAGGGCAGTAAGAGTGGATAAAAATGCTGAGAGCGAATTGACGGAATGGGGACAAATGCTAACAGAAGTGTCCATAGCAACAACCCAGGGCAATGATGAAGCAACACCCACGCACCCATCCACACATGCCTCACAGGTACCAACCACAGAAAATAATAATGACCCTCTCACACGCACTTTAAATTAGTTACGCCAGCCGATCTGAACACCCACATGATAAGTAAATAGTGTTGCCGTCTGCTGCCGGGGGGATGAGGAGGTTCCATGTTTTTCATGTCTTATTTGTTTATGTTTATGATCATGAAAAAATTTAAAGGGCATTGCAAATATATTATGACCTACTGATGTTGGGGAAAAAGCAGTACATCAACATGTAGATGCTGCGATGTAAATATGCATATGATAAAAGTACATGATGTGATGTGATGTGATGCAATGCTATCAATAAAATCAATAAAAACAGTTTAAAAAGAAATAGTTTCCTGGGAAAAATCATGAGCTATTTACTCAAATGACCCCTTGCTGAATTGCAACTTTTATCTGTGTTTCAAATATGCAGGTTCACCCATGTTTACACACTTGTTTCTACCACAAACTGTAAGTTGAGAGACAGCACAAAAACAGGAACTACCACTAGAGAAAAAAAAACATCATAAAATATGTTTTGTATTACAACTTTGCCTGTTCCTGAAAGTTGGGAAGATGGTGATCTTACCACAGCAAGCCATTTGATGTCCCTTTTAGAAATAAAATACACTTTCTTGCACAGCATTCTTTCTAAGCCTGTGCGGAACTTGCAAAGGTCAGAATGGTGTGTTGTGTGTCATGGTGCTTCACATCACATGCTATGTAGGATGTGCCTGGCCTGCATGACGGTAGTGGGCTGGCTCAGTCAGTGTAGGTTATGACCAAAGTTGAGGTTAGTCATGAGATGACCACAAAAGTGTATATCCATGCTTTAGTTGTGCGAAGCATGTGACATGGACACATGTAATATGTTGATTCTTGATGAAGGCTTGTGCTCGATGTCACCATAATGTGTATTAAGCTGACAGTTCTCCTCAAACTTCCAGTTACAATCTGTTTCTACATTTATTGCATTCATACAGGTCAGCGCCCATTAGAAGAGGTCACTTTGGAGAGCCATAGCCCGGAAGGTGTGAACCTAGGGGTCTACAACCAGGGTAGTGCCCACTGCAGGAAGAGGTGGGAGGACCTGTGGTGCTGGACCCGGAAGATCATGGAGGTCCAGCTGTGCAAGTCCTCCCAACAAGGAAGGGGTGCACGCTGGACCTGACCACCCTGATGCCTGCATACTGACAGTGGCCTACCCGGACCTTGATGGGCAGTTGAGGGCCCAACAGGAGCAACAAGTGGGTGAGTCGTGGCCAAAGTCATACATGTCATATTGCCATCTTTGAGAGTTATAGAGAGGCATTTAACCAACCATATTGATGGTGGCCCATGTGCCACATACAAGATGAGTCATTGTTAGTGTAAGTGACGTAGTAGGTGTATGCTACTGTGCTGTGCCTATTGTCTTTCTGACCGGGAAGACAGCAAAGTCATGTCCATATTCAATTCTCTCCTTTTTAGCAGACACCTGGCTGAATGAAGTGGGTAATCATCTCATGTTCTCAGTAAATCTGGGTGACAGTTGTACCACACAGGCAACTGGTCTTGCTTGTGTGAGGAGTGATGTACCCTTACTGCTGTCTCGCATGTGGTGGTGGCCCTATTGCATGTGACATGACATAAAATTCAAGGCACATGCAGTGACTGTACAACAGTTACCACTGGTAGGCACTGGTCATACAGTGAAATAGGAGTGCAAACATCACTGGTGCTATCAGCATTAGTGCCTATATGTTGGCCAGTGTGCATTTGGCAGTTGATGGTTCATCTGCAATAGTGTTTCAAAACACTCATTCACTGACATGTATGAGGGAGTGAGATGTAGAACTGTGGGGATCCTATGTGAATGTCTACACTGATCATTACAAGGCAATCTGAGTATGCAATACCAAAGAGTGGTGTTATGAGCCTGCACACTGGGACTTTAGTGATCCCACATCTTCATGTCATAGATGTTCAGGGACACTCAAAACCTTCAAAGGTGTATTGGCTTGTGGATATACAATCTATAACTGGCATCATCACCTGTACCAAGCAGGAGTGGTGAGGTTCATAAAGCTATATGGTGTCATGTGCTATGTAAATTCAGAGTATCTATCTCCCAAATGTTAGATACCTCAATGTTTTCATGGAACTTTATCTGCTAAATGTGATACATAGATAAACTACATGTGTACAACTGAAATTTGACTTTTCAGGTACTGGACATAAGATGTAATTTGTAATGCAAAGTGTCATCAGTGTGCAATGAGGATTTGCATGTGAGATGATGTCTGCCACAACAGTAAATAGATGATGCATTGGTGTAGAACCTGACCTTCCTGACACCCTGATGTCATGAGTAATAGTTAGATTTGTTTTATTATGGACCTTGGATCCATCCTATTTGGTTACTTCTCTTCACAATGGTATAGAACAAAAGCCAAAGTATGCAGGGTGATCAATTATCCTAGTATGGACATGAGGATGAAGTGTAGAGTATTTCATCAAAGCAATTGGGGCCGTCTGGGGTTATGTCATGAGTGGACCCAACTCTTTGCAGGTTATGTAGCATGCATGCATGTGCTCATGCTCAAGTAGACGCCTATGGAGTGAACTATGAAGGTTTTGTTATATGTGGACTTAGTCAATGTTTTCTGTGGATTTGCTATGGTCAGGTGTGCATAGCTGCCAAGGTTCCAGATTGCTATGTGTGACATTTTTGTAATTTCAGTGAAATTATGAGTGACATTCAACGACTATGAGTGACACTTTCTCGCAAGCAAAATCAAACAATGAAGATGAGGGAAACATATATGGAAGGGCACTCATCTAGTATCCTTATGAGCTGATCGTACAGTAAAACAATTGTGTAACTGTGCAGTATATTTTAAATGTTTGATCTGGAGGAGCACAAACTGAGGATTGAAAACGTACCACAGTAGTTGGGGTTGGCTTTGCTAATAAGAATACATTTCTAACCAAACTAATCCCTTTTAGCAACATTAGGTTCTGTGATATGCTTGATGCACATTCTTTGCAGCAGGCACCTTAACCCTTTACGCTACTGGTGAGTCAACTTGCACTGGGCAAATCTCTGATCTCTCCCAGGAGGAACATTAAACCCCACGTTCTCTTTGAATTAACAATGGAGTCAGTGCTGGGAAAATAACTTCTGCTGCTCGGCCTGTACACTGTAGCTGCAGCCTGTGGGGTCACTCTCACTGCAGACAGCTGCTTAGACTGTGGGCAGTGCTGTGATGTGCTGGAGAGAGTTGCCAGTCCGAAGAGAGCAGGCTAGCACATTCACATAGATGATTCTGACGCTCCTCTGCGCATACCATACTGCGTTGCATCTAATCTGCAGCAATAGATTGTTATTTTTTTTAAGGAAGGAACAGCATGCTTTTTTTCCGAGAAGTGTCCGAATTTTCTACATCTGTTTCAAGGTGTAGTTCATTCACGGTTAAGCATTACTCTGCCTCTTCGGAACGGATTAATTAGGGAGAATGGTTCCCTGCCTCGCAGCTTATTTTGCCCCATGTCAGCTGTGTGTGTCTCTTCTACTGTTAACATTTTTTTATATCTGCTTAACGGAACAACCTCGAATCTCAGTCAACCCGATCTCATTTTGTAATAACTATAGTAGCTGATCCCAGCTCCTTTAGGCCTCTGCAACAGTGGGAGCGAAGGTGCAAACAATGTATGTTCTGATCCTTTACGAGAATCTCTTATTGATTGTTCTTTGTTTAAACTAGAATTCCATTTTAGCACAAACTGAAACAAATCAACGCAGGATCGACAATTTAATCTTCGAATAT
The DNA here is from genome assembly GCA_963921515.1 of Calotriton arnoldi. NCBI lineage: Eukaryota > Metazoa > Chordata > Amphibia > Caudata > Salamandridae > Calotriton > Calotriton arnoldi. The sequence continues at coordinate 10,703 of CAWUFW010029801.1, forward strand.
TTCTCTTTTTTTAGGCAAAATTTACAAGTGATGGGGAGCACTGTATTATAGCACTAAGTTTTGGCTCTTTTATCTTAAAAAGTGATCAGAAACCAAATGTGAAATACTCACCACATTTGAAGAGGGCATGGCGTGGCTGGCACGCAGTCTTCAGAGCCTTCAGGCCCTCGGCACATACCGTGATAGCCCCTGGAGAACACTCCCTTCCCCACCTCCCCTCCTTCCAGCAGGGGAAGGCAGCATTTGTCAAGGAGGACTCCCTTGTCCTTCAAATTAATTCTGGTGGCAGCAATTCCAGGTGGCCCGGGCTGGTTGCAATAAGATTTTGAAATTGAAAACATTCTGCCTGCGCCGACTGGAGCCTTTCAGTCCCTGACACAAGCGAGGCCGCTGCTGAACTTCTTTCTTTAGCAGCACCAACACTGCATGGACCGGTTGGCAGTATTAAACTTCGCTGTGTTGAGCAGGCCATACGGCTGCACGCACGTGCGTACTATACTGACCAATTAGTGCGGGGGGTTGGGGGTTGGCAGGTCAGCCTACCTACGTAACACAAGCAAAACACCGTCCAATAAGGGAGAACCATCAAAGCATAGCAGAACTCGCATATGCTGCTGTGCCCCGTCTGCTTTGTGTTTCTGTAACCTAACTAAATATCAGACTCTACAAACCATAAAAACCGGTAATACACTCAGCTTTTAAGTACGCTGATTTGCGTGACAATCGTTTTAAATGCGGTAATGTAACTTATAATGCATTAGTGTCACACAAGATGTGTGACACTTGACAGGGCTGGGTGTGGAAACGCAGTTGCAATAAACCCATGTTCCATGTAATTTGAGATACATCTAGGGCAAGCGGATGAGAAAGGGCTAATGTCAGTGGGGACACAGCTGAACACGGCAGTTCTGGACATGATACATCAGACACGAAGGGACCCAGTGACAAGGAGGATGCAGGGAGTGCCCCGGAGGACATCAGCCAATGCGCATCATCATCTGAGTCATCCCCCGGTAGACACTCCTGAGTGGTAGCGAACCCAACTGGAACAGTTCCTCAATCATCCTTGTCCACCACCCCCAGTTCCATCGCCACCCTCCCTATTGTTCGCTCACAAGTTGGCTGTTCCCGCTCCCCTAAGAAGGGAGGCATCTCCTTCGCTCCAGGCACCTCAGTCCCTGCCTGTTAGACTCACTGCCCTGAGTGTGGAGGCTATTGACCTCCTGAGGAAAATCACTGTGGGTCAGAAAGCAGTGCTGAATGTCACTCAAGAGCAAGGCAATAAGCTGACCCAGGTGGTTGCCTACCTGGAAGTCGTTACCACTGCCATGCCTGGCCTATAGAGATATTTTCAGGCTCTGGCCTCCTCCCTCATGGCAGCCCTCCACCCATCCCAACCTTCCATACCCCGGCCCCTTCCCCATCCACATTCCCTCTTCCCAATCCTATCACAAGCATATGCACACCTGAGCATGCACACACTTCAACAGACACAAGAACCCCACAGAAACACAGGACATTCAAGAAACTCAAACATACATGCACAAAGTAGACACTCACCTTCCTCACCACCCCCAGCATACTCTCAGGTACCACAGCAACACATACAGAGCGCTCCACAGACACACCCATACCCGCAGACTTAATAGCAACACACACTGACCCCTCCACAGACACACCCATACACACAGACATCACAGCAGCACACACTGACTCCTCCACAGACACAACCATATCCACAGACATCACAGCAACACACACTGACCCCTCCATAGAGAAAACCATACCCACAGACATCACACCAACACACTGTCCCTCCACAGACTCAACCATACCCACAGACATCACACCAATACACACTGCCCCTCCACAGACACAACCACACCCATAGACATCACACCAACACACACTGCCCCTTCACAAACACAACCATACTCACAGACATCACAGCAACACACACTGACCCCTCCATACACCACAGCACACCCACAACACTTCCACCTAAAAACGCATACGTCCACAGTCACCAACAAAACACACAGTGCAGACAGCAGACCCATCTCAGTATTCCACTCCCTCTTCCTCCCAGACCGAACTCCATACCAAACAACCTACCCGTTTTCCCAGTGAATCTGACATGTTTACCTATACCCCTCTGAAACACGACTCCCCTCCCAAAGTCCAAAAATCCCCTCCCACACTCGAACCCATCAATTCCACTTCTGACTCCACCCCTGAAAAACAGCCTCCCCACCCCCTGCACCCAGCCCAAAACAGAAAAAGACAAAAAAAGAATATCCTAAAACTAATCCCCCAAAACCATCCAAACCCAAAAAGCCGCCTCCCAAAGACAACCCCACTCCTCCCTAAATCTCTGCCCCCTTCCCAAGTACCATATTTAAGATGCCTACTATGCCCAATGGATGCCCCTTTGTGGGGAGGTTCCCTGGCAGTGTCGGTAAGGGCAAGTTTGGTGGCACAGCCTTGTGCTGTGGCACATGATATGACAATGGACTGGCCATTGGCCTTTGTTTATCTTGATGTTTTTTCTACTATCATTAAAACTTTTTCTAGTTTGGAAGACATAGGTCCTGCCATCCCTTTTCTAACTATTTGATGTTATTGAATAGTTACTGATGTGTGAGTACAGTTGTATTTGTTTGATCCCTGATTGCTGATGTGGTTAGTATGATGTTCCCTTGGAGTCAGTGCTGGAGTTAGACAGGACAAGAGGAAATATTGGATAGATGTCTAAGTTGGATGGGGCAGACATTGCTGTGGATGGCATGTTATGTGGTAATATTTCAGCTTGACCTAGCCACTGTCCACATCATTTAGGTTGCACTTCTCCCCAGGGGTGGCTCCTCCGTTATGGCGGAGGAACGTCCCCCTGCCAGCACCCTTCAAAACATGAAAAATAAAATCATAATAAAATGGGTTTTAAACCCATCTTATTATTCTTTTATTTTCCTTGTGCTGAGTCTTGAGGTCTGGGCCACAGTGACAGGCACTGAGGGAGTGGTAGGTGCACTGCCTTCACTGTGCATGTGGGTTTGGCCAACTGTCTGAGGCCGACCAAATCCACATGCCCAGTGAAGCTCTCTCCAACCCCAACTGCATTGCTGAGGTTGGAGAGAGCAGGCACATGCATGAGAGCAGTTTCAGGACTGGCTACAGGGCAGGCTGGGATCCTGTGCATTCGTAAGAGGAGAGGAGCAGAGAAGCGTCACACTATGGTGGAGGGCAGCAGACAAGGTATTTTTATTTTTTACATTTGTCTCCCTCGTCCCCCTTTCCACTTCCCTCCCACCTCTTTTCCCTGACACAAGCCGCTCCTGCTTCTCCCTATGATGTAGGTTGGATATGTGTTTGATTTGTTGAAGTTAGATATTTATGTATCCACACATGGAAGGAGTGTCAACTTGTCATATCTTTGTGTAGTTCTGCATGGACATGTGCTCATTTTGCAGTGTGTACCTAACAGCTACTTTATCTAGTTGTATGCCATATGCTGTTAGTGCTGTGTTTGCTTTCATACGTTGCAATGACCCATTGCCTAGACATGCATGGCACTTGGTTATGCTATTGGTTGTTTCTGATAAATTTCAGTTCTCAGGTGCAGTGCACATGGAGTTTGTCAGACATGTACTGTGCCCCAGTGACCCAACCTTTCAGGGTTCCCCCTGACACAGCATAGCTATCCTGCAGAAAGTGTTACCATAGTGCTCTTAGAATGGTTCTCAGACTAATTCTATGTAATCCCATTGACTGACATTGCCTTTTCATGTGGGTAATGTGTGAGAGTCCACTACAGAGTAGTAGCAGAGAAACTGTGTTTGACTTTGCTGACACATCCATACAGATGTTTCTTTGACGTCAAAATAGGACCTGGATGTGTGCAATGTGACTGTGTCACATTCATTATAGCATCTTGGTTATAATTCGAATGTCAAGGCCTCATGGTAGTTGTAGTCACTTCAATGTCACTTTAGCAATACTTGAGTAATAGTAAGCTGCATGACAGGTGAACTTCAGTAGTAACATGAGAGACAAATGAGAAAGGGCAAAAGATGAGTTACAGAGATTAATAGGTGTAATATTGTTGAGGAGGTGCTGCTGTGAAAAACAAAATAATGCACACATCACTATCACTATATATAATGTGCAAACACATGTCCATTTGTGTACAGTGAGCCTTTTTCAGTACCAATGTTTTGGCCTAGGAGGGCATCCTACAGATGAATTTTTGATGATTGATTATAATCAATCCCAAACAGGGTCCGTGTATATGTGTAAATTACTTAGGGACCCCAACTCCCTTGCCTGGTCCATGGCGGGGCACCATTTGGCAGAGGAATCTTTTCTGCGATGTACTAGGTTTTGAACATGGTCGAGGAGGTAGAGCAGTGGCAAGACATGTCCGATGGGCTCCATGACACTAGATAACAAGTAGAGGTGAGTAGAAGTGATTTTCGGCCTTATATTCGTCAGTGGTCTTCGGAAAGCCAATCCCCCAACTTGTAATAAGGAAGTCGGACTGCCGAGCTCACCGCGATCGGACTGCCACTGCTGGTACGGACAATCCACAGACCGACAAACCTGTAATAAGGCCCTAAGTATTTCTTTAGTGAAAGTACATCTCTATTGAAATCTTTGCCTATGTGGTTGTGTGAATGAATAGGTGAATGTAAAATAGTGTAAATGTCTGCTTGCATAAATGAGTGTTAAACCTCAATGAGATGACCCTGTGTTTCTCAGAACCTGGGTGTGAGAAATTGTGTTGTTGGTTGAGTGGGGTATTGCTCATGCAACAGCCACAGTCCCTGCCAGGGTGAACCACAAATATTGCTAAATTAACCTGTGCTTAGCCCTTTGATAGCTTGGCACAAATGTAGTGAGGCTCCACTTAAAGGCAATGTGTAAAGTATTTATGCAGCACACAAACAGTAATAAAGTGAAAATACAACACAAGAAAAATCCTACACTAATTTAGAAAAATAAAGTACATTTTAATAATTTGACACCAAAATGACAAAAATATAGTCAGTAGAAGGTAAAAACTAGCTAGCGCCTAAAATATCAAAGCGAATTGAAAAATATGGCCGACAACAATGGAGCCCAAATAGGATACATGGAGTAGATTGGGCCCGTTCGGCTCTTACCTTCGTTCGGACTTAGAAGAAAATTCTGAGAAGGTATAAGTTCAGTGGGGCAAGGCTGCAGGCAGTGTCCGAGGAGGAGGTATCGTTGTTGGAGACCGTCAGTCAGTCGGAAGCTCCTCATAATCCTTTAAGGACGGCTTTTCCACCGTCGGGATTATGATGTCTGTTTCCGACAGCATTTCCATTTTGGCCTTTTTCGACATGGAAAGGCTGTTTGAAAGCAGCATTGGGGGACCCTAGCTAGGCCCCCTTCCCACCTGGCCCTTTGAATTTGGGCCTGGGGGCACCTATGGTGCCCCCCTGAAAATCCCTGCACTGTGTGGCAGGCACTGGTGCAGGGATTTTCACAAACTCCGGATTCTGCCCTCCGCACAAGCTTCCATAGAGAAATGGAAGTTTGCGACCACACCATATGCGGTCGCATCGTAATCTAGTGTTCAGAACCGCCATCCTATGGTCGGGTGGTTCCCTCACCGAAACTGTGTCGGTTGGATGCAACTCCGACCGACATCGCAATCAGGGCCTGTGTCTCAACTCCATTTCATTCAGGACCTGAACCCGTGCTCAGGTGGCTACTCTTGGCTCACTCCTTTTTCATACACTTTCATCTATTTATTTATAAAAATTTATTTTAAAGTGACATATTTTGTCTCACTGGAACTTTAAAGCAATAATAAAATGAAGAAAATAAAATGAAAAACAACCAAAATTATCGGCAGGTCATAAGAGCTCAGCAGGAAGGGTCAAGGGCCACAGTGAAACATTCTTTGATCGAAGGCCCTGGTGAAAGATGACAGCCAACAGATCTCCACAATAGTTTAGTACAGTTTTAAGGAAATTCTTAAAACAATAGCTTGTTTTATATAAGGATCTAGGATGTTTGGGATCTTTGCAATTTGGGAGTTACTACTATTTTTAAAGAGACATCAAGTGATTGGGTGCATTGAGGCTGAATGGAGGTGCCAGTTTTGGATGTATAGTGCCACAATTATTATAAATAGCTATATTTTGCTTATTTGACATTATACTAATTGTATTTTTATTATTTTAAATTTACAATTGGAAAAAAATCATAGATATTTACATCTATCTGCTATATGATATTATTTATTATGTTATATATAATAGCTTCTATTATATTATATAATAGATAATAGGATATAATAGATAACAGATACACAAATAAAAATAAAAAATCATAAAAATTGAAAAACTTTAATTACTAAATAAATTTATTAATTTAGCAAAAACAAATATAAAAAGACTTTAAAACCCCCAAAAAACACATTTAATACAAATACAATGAATATTAAAAAAATAAAGACAAATAATACAAAATATATTAAAAAAAAATATATATAAAATATGATTAACCAATATTTAAAATGGTATTGGAGTCTGGGAATTCTAGATATACTATTCCCACTCCAGTTTATGCAGCAATAGGTAAAGTGTTGGTCCTCGCAGAGGTTACATTTACTATTCCTACCCCTGTCAGTGCAACGGTAGGGAAATCATTGGATGTTGGAGGGGTTAGATTTAGTATTCCTACTCCAGTGTGCGCAACAGTAGGGAAAGCATTGGACCTTGGAGCGGTTAAATTTACTATTCCTACTCCTGTCTAAGCAACAGTAGGGAAAGAGGTAGACTTTTGAGGGTTTTGCTTTATTTTTCCCTCTCCAGTCAGTGCAGCACTAGGGAAATTATTGGACTTCGGAGGGGTTAAATTTACTATTCCCACTCCAAACAGTGCAATAGTAGGGAAAGTGTTGGACTTCAGGGGAGTTAGATTACTATTCCCACTTCAAACAATGCAACAGTAGGGAAAGTGATGGACTTCGGAGGGGCTAAATTTACTATTCCCACTCCAAACAGCAGCGCATTAGAAAATGTGTTGGACTTTGGAGGGGTTAGATTTACTATTCCTACTCCAGTCAGTGCAACAGTAGAGAAAGCATTGGAGTTCAGAGGAGTTAAATTTACTATTCCCATTCAGGCATAAGCAACAGCAGAGAAAGTAGTTCACGTCAAATGCATTACATATATAAATAACCGTATTGATGTCGAAAAAATATTAAACTCTTAATATAAATATTATCTATTAACATTCAAATATATGTGTATATTAAAAAAATAAAATCTATTGAATATATAACTAAAAAAGAAAGAATGAAATAATTCAATTTGCATATAAATTTAACTTCACTAACTACAAAAATGATAAAATCATTAGTAATAGATTTAATTTCAATTAATACATACAAAACTGTTCAAATAACAATCATAGCACAAACTTTCACAAACACTTACAATACATCAAATTACAAGTATTTATAATATTATAAATAGAAAAATTATGCCTACTAATTACCCAAAACGTAAAACACAACATTTAAAAATACATGTGTAATACACTTCTAAGCACTGAAATCCATAGAAAATAAATTTAACAGAACAAGTACACAATTATTATTTAACTTAATGAATTTACATATTTAG
>CAWUFW010029802.1:0-18361 GCA_963921515.1 Calotriton arnoldi
ATATATATATTCACCACTGTGTATTTATAGTTACAGCTGAATTTCCATTGGTAATGGATTTTTAGTTTGTCTAATAACTTTGGCAAAGTGTGACAAATCATCACACATCTTACCAAAAAAGGTTTATCCATCTGTGCTCCTCCCTAATGAGTTTTGCAGTGATTCATCACACAAGAACTTTAGACAATTTTACAGCCAAAACCGCTAAATGAAATTACACTACATTTTACAGAATTCTAGGGGCCAGATTTATCATTCTTTCATGCAACACAACTTGGTGCACTATGCTGTGTGAAAGGGAGAGGGCAGGAATGCACCATATCTATCATTCGCACAGTCTGCTGCCTAGTACCAACACAGGCACCCCTGCGGCATGGCAAAAGGTTGACTGTGTTACAAACTGGATTGTTTTTGAGCAGGAAGGCACACATTACCACACAAAAAAAATCCTCATACACTGAATGCAACACAAATAGAAAGAGGAGACAACAAGGGGAAATAAAATATATTTATCCTTGTTGCACTTCTCCTAGGAAGGCATAGCATTTTGATGCATTCTCAGGTTTACCAATCTTTGTAAATCTGGGAATGTGTTAACATCCATGGGTGGATGAGTGGGAACACTTACACTCTTCTCAAGGAATGCCTTCCCAGGGCGGAGTAATGCAAAGCAGTGAGTTGCGACGCCTTGCATTAGTCCACATTTACCAATCAACACAGGGCCATGCAAGGTGACCTTGGTGTGCTTGATAAATCTAACTTAAGTGTGATGCGAGGGCAATACAATACCATGATACATTTGCTCAAAGATCTTTAGATAGAAAATGCGATGTTTGTGATTTGGTGAAAATCTGTTCATCCGATGGAGAGAAATTTGGCTTCAACATTTACAGAAGTGTTTCGTGATGCAGGAAAGTCGTCTCAGCACCAGCCAACGGTTCAGAAGCTCTGGTTTGCCTCCTGGGGTCTGAGACTACAACTCCCACAATGTACCTGGTCAATCCAAGTAAAATACAGGTGAAGCTTGTCAGCTGAAGTTGTCCTTGTTGTTGATGTTGCAGGTAGCCCTTCCAGCACTTTTCTACCTGTTGCTGATCAAGGATTCCAGTACTTATCCTTTAAGATAAGCAAAGTTATTTTGTTATGAAGTCTTGTGAGTGCAGCAGGTGCAGTCCTTATGAGTGCAGTCCTCTCTAGAGCATTTCAAGGGTCCGGCAGGGCAGTCTGTCTTCTCCAGATGTTTCTTTTGGGTCTTTGAGAGTCCACAACTCCAGCCAAAGGTCCAGAAGCTCTGATTTGCCTCTTGTAAGTTTGGGACTACAATTCCGACATACACCTTGTCAAATCCTTAAAAGTCCACTGAATGCTGTTCAGCTGGGCTCTTCTTGGCGGAGTTGATGCAGGTGACCTCCTGAGGCTCTTTTTTACCTGTTGCTTTCAGGGAGTCCACTCCTCAAACTTTTAAAGCAAGGCAATGTCCTCTTTTTGTGAAGCCCACAGTGTGCATCAGTTGCAGTCCTTCTGAGTGCAGTCCTTCCTGGTGTGAACCAGGGGTGCAGCAGGGCAGTCCTTCTTCTTCTTCTAGGCAGGGATCTGAGTTGTTGGACAGCTCTCCCATATTTAGCCAGGCTTCTGGGCTGACAAGCAGAGGAGCACCCCTGACCAATGGGGGGCAGGGTGCCACCCTCTGTGATGACCACTTCTTCTGAAGTGCGGGATATTTAGTTCCCAGAAGCACTGTCACACAAAAATCAAAATATAGAAAATCTCTCCTGAAATTTCAGTTCTAGCTAACCAATCCCACAAGTGTGGTTAACTTTTCCCTACACTTCCCTTCCAGCCCCTCCCCTAATTCAATTAAATGGGGCTCCCATCTAGCTGGGGGTGCAGGAAGTGGAGGTGGGCCTGTTCCCTGTCCTTACTGTCATTCTCCCTTTAAAGATCAGTTTGGATGCTCAGCCCCCTTCCTGTTCTGGCTTCTGTAAGCAGCAGATCTCCTCCCACCAAATGTCTCTTTTGTCTCAGCCCAGGCCCCTGCAAACCTAATCAAGAGTGCTTGGCTCAGCCTGTGGAAGGCTGGCCAATCAGAAGAGGCAGTTTACAGGGCTGAAGTTGGTAACTTTAGGAAAGTAGTTCTATACCTTCTTTCCTGTATTAGTTATAATAAATCCAATCTTGGCAAGTTGCTGAATTTATTGCAACCCTTAATTTAACACTTTGAAATATTATTTTAGCTCACTGCAGTCAAATGTTAGACTCTATTAATGTTAAATAAAGCCTTCCCATGTTAGCCTATTGAGTTGATGTACTACAATGGGGAAAAACGAAATTGACAGTTTTTCCCTAACCAAGGCATATAAAACATCTTTTATAATGTCCCTGCTTATTTGAACATTGCACTCTACCCTAGGGGCACCTAGGGCAGACCTTAAGGGTGACTTACATGTAAAGGTATGGTAGTTTAATACTTTGGAAGTACCTTTAATTCCAAAGACGAAATTGGACTTAGTTTTATTTTAAAAGCGGCCTGCAATGCAGGGCTGCCTTTAAAATGACAGCAGGCAACACAGCAGTGCACATTTAGTGCACTTAAATCTGCTGGGACTCTAAACCTACATGCCCCATCATATACTAGGGACTTACAGGTAGATTGTCAGTACCAATTGTAATTATCCCTACTTACCATATACCTTTTTAGACAGACCACTGGCCTGGGCCTGGTTACCAGGGCCCAGCGCACAATCAGAGTCAGTAACCACCAGTATCAGTCACAAATGGGGTCAAAAAGTAGGGGGGGGGACACTGATAACAGCCCTGGTTTCTCACAGTTACCTTGTGTAACCGAGACATTTCATATCAGGTGTGAGTGCATTTGCTTCCATATACATATGGATTGTAATACATACAGATATTAACAAACAATCAACAGCATGTGTTTTTGCAAAATCGCATGTCTAATTGAGGCAGACATAATTCTATAAATGATCTTTTTTCATCATTACTGTCTCTTTTCATTTGAGTTGTATTTCTGCAGCACACATATAAAGAGGAATAAGCCACAAATATATGTTTTTTATGCAGGAAGTTATCCTTCCTTCACAAATAGTATTCTGATCACAACACAGGTACCCTTGCGTTGTGACACAAGGGTAACTACTTTGGCTGAAGCCTGCCAAACGTGAACTGCGCTATGAGTGAGCTTGTGCTTCACTTTATCACCCCTTCTGCTGTTTTCTCTCCTCTCTTCTGAGGTGTGGCGCAGCGGCCAGGGCGGCTGACTCCGGAGCGCAGGGCACACAGTTTGATCGCCGGTGGCAGCTCAGCTCAGCACCATGTGACTCTGGTCAATAGCTCACGTAATCTCCCCGACTGCCCCCAGACCATTAGGGGTGAGTAGTTTATGCTTTGCAAATGCCAGATTTGGATTTACTTTTAGATTCTTTTGTCCTTCCTTCTTTTTTTATACTTCATACAGGTCTGTTGGCTGGGTGGTAGCCCCTGGGTTTGAAGGGGGGACTGATGTCAGCATTGATCAGCGACTATCCAAAATCAAGTGATTTGCTTGTCTTTGGGGGGCAGTCCTCCAAAGGAAAAGGAGGATCCTTCTTTTCACTTGTGAAAAAAGGATAGGTTTGGGCTGTGGAAGTGGGGTTGGGGTCTGGTGTTGGGAGGGGGTGGTCTAGTAGCTAGTGGGTTTGAGTTGGGTTTCACAAGGTACCTGCTGGATTTTGTTTAGCATGGGTGAGTTGCTTAAAACTGGTTTGGGGATGAATAAGATAAAAATGGGGAAAGCTTCAAATGTACTGATGAAATTCTTTGTCAAACAGAAGGCAGTATTTATGTGATTATTCAATGGCTACCAAATTACAGCAGGGTGACTAGGATATGCACATACTCAGTTGGAATATAAATGGCATGAGATCTGCCAGTAAGCATATACATATTATGGAGGCATTATCAGTACTCGAACCACATTAACTTTGTTTGTAACAGACCCATTTATATCGCTGCAAGAATAAAAATATAAAAAATAGTCTGGGTTATACGATATTGGCCTCATAGGCTATGAAGGGCCACAGCTGGGTGCTGCGCTATTAGCTAAAGGTAATCTTTGGAGTGTGCATAGTGTAAAAGTGAAGAAATCAAGATTGAGGATTATTGCACACATTGGAAATTATATTTTTCGAATCACCATCTGTGCTCTCTATACATCTATATTTAATTTTCTACTGCTGTAGTTAAGCCAATGGTGTCATCCAGTTTTCAACTGCAGGGATTTTAATATGTCACTCAAACCAGCTCTGGCCTCAACATCCAGATCACTAACTGCTATTTAGTGAATTAAAAAATCTTGATCTTCATTAAACTAGTCATTGAGTCACATTCTCTTCCAGATGTATAGAAGACCTATCGGGGGTCCAAAGGGGAGTTTACTTTTCACTCAGCTTCATACCATATGTTTTCAGAGATATGTTCTTGGTCAGCAGTATGATCATACCATCTCTCGATATCAAAATAAATCCTCAGATCATCTCAGACCATAATGTTATTTCACTCACTATATATTAAGTTGAGCCATGGTTGAATTAAGGTTTTGCGCCCTTGGTGGTCATTTGAGTACTATTAGTTACTGTTTCCATTACTTATATGTCTGAATGTTTGAGAGAATTTCTAAATTTTAATAATGGCTCAGCCTCTTCCATTGTGGTATGGGATGCTCTGAAGACTAGATCTGTGGCCAGACTCTCAGTTATACCATGCAGCATGATAACAATGAGAAAACATTGGAGACACAACTTTGAACCAATTTTCTTCCAGTTGAAGTAGAATACTCTTCTGGTATGTGTAGAGGCCAGCTGGAAAGTGCTGGGGTAATATACAAGCAGCTTACTGAAAGATTATCGAAAGTTGTGGTCTAAACATGTTTAGTTATGTTAAGTGGATTTGTGCAGTGTGCTAATCACCTATGAGGGTATGCAAGCACTTAAGCAGGTGTGTGGCCTCTAGGCCACACAGCCTTAGTTTAAGAGCCAGGTCTTCAGATTCTTACAGAATTTAAGAAGCGAGGAGGAGCTCTGATGTGTTGAGGGAGGTTGTTCCAGCTTTTGAGTGAAATATGTATGAAAATGAGTGACATCCAATTCAGTTTTTTGCCTACGGGGAGTGTGCATGTATAAGAATGTGGCTGAGCATAGGTTTCTTTTTGACTGGTGAAAGTTTATGCGTTTGTTCAGGTACGCTGGTTTAATGTTGTGCAGTGCTTTGTATGCATGCATAAGAAGTTTGAATTGACTGCATTTGTATATGGGGAGCCAGTGGAGCTCTCTGAGGTGTGGCAAGATGTGGGTGCTATGTGGGAGGTTGAGAGTGAATCTTTCTGCAGTGGTCTGGACAGTCTGGAGTCTGTGTAGGAGCTATTTGGCAATCCTGGTGTAGAGTGTGTTGCAGTAGTCCGGTATACTTGCGATGAGTGCTTGTGGGACGGTACACCTGGTGTTCTGGGGCAGCCATTTGACAATCTTGGGTAGCATGCATAGGATGTAGAAGCAGGAGGAGCTAACTGCATTGACTTGTGCTGTCATGTTGAATTTATCTTCCAGGAGGATTTCTGGCGTGATCGGTGGGTTTTTGTGTGGGTCCTAGCTCCGTTGGCCACCAGGTAGGCTCCCAGGGAATGTTCTTGCTTCAGAAGACCAATACTTCTGTCTTGTTGAAGTTGAGCTTCAGGCAGTTGGTTCTCATCCATTCTGCTACATTGATTAAGTAGTTGGTGAAGTTGGTACTGGTGGTGTTTGTGTTTAGGCCTTTGTGAAATTTGTAATCGAAGTAATTTCAATAATATCAATTATGGCAGCTTTAGTAATTAAGAGTAATTTGAGGCAAAAGTCCTACTGCAGGAGCAAAGGAGCAATGAACTAAAGGAGAACAAGTGGCTACTGGCTACTGCTTTTCATTTCCAGTAACATTTGGTGCTATTTTTGTAGCACAAAATGCATCTTAGGGCCCATTTTGGACGCGAGGGAGCATTTTAAACTAAGAAAATAGCACTAAATGCTGTATTCTGCTTCTCACATAATTATGAGTAATTTTGTGTTAATTACAAGTAATTACACTATAGAGAATTACACCAGTTACGCCCACCACTAGTTGTCTTGTCTGTCAGGTATTGGATGAGCTGGGTGTCATTGGCATCGCATATGAGGGTTATACCTTGGGATTTGATCATGGTAGAAAGTAGAATTATGTAGATGTTCAACAGGGTGGGACAGAGAGAGGAGCCCTGATGGCCCCTGCAGATCAGGTTCTTGTATTCAGATGTGTAGGGTGGTGGTCTGACTCTCTGGGCTCTTCCTGTGAAGAGGGAGACTATTCAGTTGAGGGTTGGTTCTTTGATGCTGATATTTCGGAGTCTTCTGATGAATGTGTGGAGAGAGACCTTGTCGAAGGCTGCGGGATGGTGGCGCAGGATGATGGCTGTGCTCTCTCTTTGGTCCAGTATGGTTTGTATGTCATTTGTGACTGCAATGAGGGCTGTTTTGCTGCTATGGTTACGTCTGAAGCCTGATTGGATATGGTTCAGAAGGTGGTGTAGCTCGAGGTGACATGTATGCTGTTTGGATAATAGTGAAAAAATTGAATGTTTGAAAGCTGTAAGACTTTCATTTATAGTATCCAAAATGTATATGGTCAGATAATAACGGGGATTCCGGGTATTCATGAATTTTATTCAACCCTATATCATGAGGAGCGTTACCCTGCACAAGAGTTGATGGAGGGCTAACTCCATGTCAGTGAGTCTACCTCAGTTAACAACTTGCCATGGTGTTGTATTAAATGCACCAGTAACTATAAATGAGCTTAAGAAAGCTAAATATTTTAAAAGACTCAGGTTATAAGAAACATGTCTACTGAAGTTCTGGATTCTCGATTTTTCAGTTAAGCCATTAACTTGGGGGTTTGGATTGCATCTAGTACTAAGGATATAATTTGTCTTAACTATGATGCACTATTTAATAGATCGTCTGCATTATTCCGGAAATGGAATAGACTACTGTTGGACCTAACCTTCCCTGCAGGTTCACCCCCAAACCTTTTGCCTCTCCGTCTCCATTTTTTGCTGAACTCATTTTTGTTGGCCTTTGGAGTCTTGTGCTCCCTCCCCTAAAATATGGTTACATTGGTTTATAAAGTCAACAACAAAGGGGGGGGCACTGTTCCACAGTGAGTGGTGCAAAAAACGTACACACACTCCTGAGAGATTAGAGAAAGGAAAGTACTAGGTCAAGGACTCAGTGGAAAAGGGGGTAGGAGAGGTAGGTATAGTGTGCTATACTTGAAAAAGTAAATATGGCATAACAACCGCAAGGGTCAGTGACAGCGGGTGGCAAGAACAATCAGACCTAAAAGTATGGGTCGTAGTTATAATGGTAATTACAGCTAATGGCAAGAACATCGTGTAGCGCTAAGGCCAGTGTGTTTCCTATGATGGATTAGTGATAGAAGGATTACAGTTCAGACCACGGAATTTCCTCATTGAGGCCTAGTCTATGGGTGCGAAGACGATGGACCCACCGTTGCTCTCGTCGCAGTAGTGAGGAGCTGTTCCATCCTGGGTTAGCCTCTAGGATGGTCCAGTGTATGGCTTCACATGGGTGTCCTTTTTCAATGAAATGGTTCGTCAGCTTGGTAGCAGTGCGTCCCCGTCTCACGGTACTCTTGTGCTCACTAATCCTAACTTTCACTGCCCGGGTTGTCATCCCTACATATCGAAGCAGGCAGGGGCAGGTAATGAGATATACACAGTTGGTGGTGTTACAATTAGTATGTCTCCGCTGTTCCCACACAAAATTGCCCAGTTGTAGTGATTTAGTGTGTTTTGTGGCGGAGCAGGCCCCACACGTCCCGCAGGGGTAGTGTCCTGTGACTGCCGGAAGGTTCCAGAGTGTGGTTTCCTTAGGTGTCTTGTGTACTCGTGGACGTGTATTGACCAACTGGTCTCTGAGATTCGCCGTTCTTTTGAATGCGAAACGGGGGGGGTTTTAAATCCAATGAGTCAATATTAAGGATCCTCCAATTACGGTTAATAATTTTCTTGACTTGATTGGATAAAGGAGTGAAGGTAGTGACACAAGTGATTAGTTCATTTTTCTTGGTTCCCTCGCTTTCCAAAAGGCCCTGACGGGTGTTGTTTCTTGCACGTTTTTTTGCTTTAGAGATCACATCTCTGGGATAGTGCCTCTCCTGTAGGTTGTTAGCCAGTGTAGTCGCCTGGGACTCAAATTCATGTATCCTGCTACAGTTCCGTCGAATCCTCAGGAATTGGCCATATGGTAGATTTTCTCTGAGGGCTTTTGGATGGTAGCTTTTGAAACTCAAAAGACTATTACAATCGGTGGGCTTCCTATAGGTAGTAGTATGTAGGAGGCCATCCTCAAGGCTTATCAGTAGATCTAGAAATGATATTTCTTTGTCACTAACTGTCATCGTGAAACGTAGATGGGGATCCTGGTTGTTAATCCACTCATGGAACGTATGGGCCGCCATCTCAGTACCCCTCCACAGGATGAGGATGTCATCAATGTACCTCTTCCAGGTCAAAAGGTTCCTATGGAAGGGATTGGTATCTGTAAAAATGTTCTTGGCTTCAAAGTGGGACATGTACAGACCTGCCAGACTGGGAGCAAAGGTGCTCCCCATGCTGGTGCCCTGTACTTGATGATAGGTCGTGGTCTTGTACATAAAGAAATTGTTGGTTAAGGCCATGGATATTATGGCTATGATGAAATCAGGTGGGGTGTTAGTTGGTAGATCTGCCTCCCTCAGAAGATTCCCAACAACCTCGATGGTAGTGTCCTGGGGAATGTTAGTGTATAGTGCCTCTACATCAAGTGTGAGGAGCAAGTTGATCTCCTCAGTGTTATCGTCATTGAGCTCTTGAATCAAGTTCAGGACATCCCGGGTGTCCTTGAGGTAGGCAGGGGTCGTTTGGACCAGGGGACGTAAAAAATGGTCACTGAATTGACTCAATGGCTCCAGTAGGGACCCGACGAGGAGCAACTGCCCAATGATGAAGCATGACATCCCTAGGGATGTGTGAGGGCTACAAGAGACAATTTGTGTCTCTCCTACCCCCTTTTCCACTGAGTCCTTGACCTAGTACTTTCCTTTCTCTAATCTCTCAGGAGTGTGTGTACGTTTTTTGCACCACTCACTGTGGAACAGTGCCCCCCCCTTTGTTGTTGACTTCATGGTTAGTTTGGAGCATGGGCACTGGACCATTAACTAGCTCCTGGTCCCCCCTCTCTTTTTTGATATTACATTGGTTTATAGCCAATTGGCATATTCCACCATCTCAAAGGAGGGCACCAGGGTGTAAAAAAGGGACCTCAGACTCTTAAAATCTTCAGTTCACTACTGGTCCCGCAGGAGGACTCTCAGAGGACTGCTTGCTGCTGTGCCCTGCTATGCACTCTGCCAGACTGCTGCTGTATGTGGAAGGACAGCTTTACTGCCTGGAGTGTGTCTTGAAACCTCAGAGGCCAGCCATGCTGTTCAGCCCTACATCTTCACCTGCATCGAGGACTACCAGAGTGACTCCAAGGGTTAGTTTGCTGGCCTCCTGTTCAGAGCCACAGGGTATAAAGGCCCCCACGATTGTGAACATGTACCTAGACCCAGCCTGATTGAATCCTAAACTCTCAAGTGGTATCAGACCAGTCATGGAACCTTGGTTGTGGTACTAGAGTTGCCCAATTGGCCAAATCCTAAAACTGGGGACGTAGAAACATTTTGTCCCAAAACTGTCCTGAGATCAAGGAGGAGACCGGGACTAACCTGCTCCCCTATCCGCCCGAGGTGCATCGCTGGTCAGATTGACTTTGTGGCTTATCTCACTATGTTCTTCTCCGCAGCAGCAAATTCTTTATAGTGGCCCTTTGCCGACGTGAAGTCTAGGTTTACCTTTTAGAACTGGGTCCTCAGACTTCAGGTCTAAACTCAGACTTCAGGTTTAAATTTAGACTTCAGTCCTAAGTTTACCTTTGTAAATTGGTCCCTGAAACCCCAGGAGTCAGTCTTGTCTGTTGATATCACTCAGAAACCATTGTTGAAAAACATCCACAATATTCGTTTCCCCACCATAATGCTATATGATTCCATATGTTCAATGAGATAAAATTGAAATACAATGTTTGATGAAGAGAGCAACCAATGATAAGATTTCTGAAACACACAAAACCCTGCTCAACCTCTTTACTTCAGTAGAGCGCTTCTCATTATCATATGGTTCAATGACAAAGACTCTTTAAAAAAGACCTGAAATACACAATAATTCCTCTGTAGACATCAGCACACCAACAAAGTTCGAAATCAATCTGAAACAGCATTATTGGATGTGTTTGAATTACTATTAAGGTGGAATCTATGTAAAGGCCAAAAGATATGTCTGATGCTTATGGCACGTGTTTACTGCTTCAACTGAAACCTTTCTGTCAAGTTTGTGAGTTGTCTGATCCTAAGTTAGAAGGAATTGTGGATCTGAAAGGATATATCTATGCAGCATGTTTTAATCATCCACAGACGATTTGCTACAACATAGGGGTGTAGTTGTTTCACTTGATGAGACACTAGATTTTCAGAGAGGGTCAATGTGAGCCCTTGACAAAACCTGAATATAGAACTAATGAAGCAAAAGATTTCTAAGGCCTCTTTACCTTCATTTGACAAAAAGTGTTTATGAGCTTTACTAGACATAGGTAGCCCCACAGAACAAGAAGAGCATGGGAATTTACTTCCAGGACTTCACTGTATCCATGAAGAAAGAGGCTATCTCGCTAATCCCATGCCTTTATAACCTTCTCTTCATGGATGCATTTCACAGGGTTGTGCAGTTCAGAAACTCTGGGGCATATTATCAACGGCCAGCGATAATTATCGCTGGCCGCGTCTAACGTGCACATCACTAACGCCGTGTATCACCGGATTCTATCGCCCGGTTAGCGCACTATCACCAACGTGCATCGCCGAGGCGATAGAAATCCCGGCAATAGCGGCAGAAAGAGGCAATATCGCAGGAATACCAGCGATATAAAACCGCGTTAGGCAAAACATCGTAGATAGGGAGATGTGGACTCAGCATGACAATCCACCTCCCATAATAGATATGGCTAAGTAGGAAAAATAGCAGGCGTAACAAACGGGCGATATACCCGGTTAGCGCTGCTTTTTATGTCGCTAAGCGGCTTAGGGAAGTACTTGTTAATAGGGGTAGCAGTGTTAGCAATGATTTCCGCTGATTTATAGACGGAACGCCTACCTCGCATCTCATTAGCGATGCGAGGCGAGGCGCAAAGGAAATGGGCGCTAAGGCATGGATTCACGCGTTAGCGTGTCCATGCTGATAGGTGTTACAATTATCGCCGCTTTTCGCCCGAAAACGGACGCAAAAGCGGCGATAATTGTTTTACACCGCCTTGATGATATGCCCCTAAGTGACTTGCGCCCAAACAACAATCAAGCAAGGGAGCAATGTTTCTGGAGATCTGCAACACTACGAGTAGCAATGTCTACCACTGGGCACAAAGGGTCTCTAAGAACTTATGGCTCATCTTTACCATCAATCAATCTACCTTTTGACTTATTTAGAAGACTGGCTGGCCTCTGCTCATTCTCCCACTACTTGCCAAGGGATTTTCTGTCTCATTTCCATAACTCCTTTCAAGTTATTAAAGTCTCATTCTAACCCCTTAGGTTAATAAGGGCAAGTTCCAAGTCTTTCCTTTCCACTTCTGAAGAGACTAATTCATTCAAACAGTAGAATGTTGTTTTAAGTAGTCTAATATTACTGGATCTAATGTTTCCTGCCTTCAAATGATCCTGGTGTAGTTTCTGATGCATTCTTTTCAGCATCGTTTTGCCAGCAATCAGATTCAGTTTATCAACATGGAATCCAAAAAGATTTCATTTTGCAATTAAGGTGAGAGGATGTAGCCTTACAGCTAGAGCAGTCGACCTCGAAGCTGGGGAACTGGGTTCGAGTCTCGGCAACGACGCTCAACATCCTGTGATTCTCGGCAAATCACTTAATCTCTCCGTGCCTATTAAAAATGAATGCATCCAGCTGTAACGAAACTGGTGCTCATGTAAAGCGCTCTGGTACCCCATTTCTCGGGTCTATTTCACGCTATATAAAACTCTAAAAAAAAAGGCCGTTATTGCGAGCTGCTTCGTTAGGTGTGATGTTTATCACACCTCATAAATAAGAATACTGTTCTGAAGCATCATTTATTGAGTGCAATGTGTAGCACCCATTATGGGGTTTTCCCCAAAATGGGACATCAGATGGAAATTGTAAAGCTTACTGCATCAAAATCAAATGTTCTGGTATTTTCCAGGCCCTTTTCCTCCCTTTAAATTCCATCACCTTTGATTGGAAAACATTTAGTGAGGGATGAATATTTCAATTGTACCCAGTATGTACCAGAAGAAGATACAAAACATATAAATATTATGTAGGTGGTCAAAGGAGTTACAGCTTATGTAAAAAGAATGGCCCATTCTGTATGAAAACAGACTTTTTGTAGGTGTCCCTCTCTTTCTGCCCCCATTTGGACTACTAGCTGTTGGTGTAGGACTCTGAAAGAGCACTGAAGCCTGCTAACAAGGACCTAGTGCCAGTGTTCTCTCCCTAAATTGGTACATATGAATTGGTATCCCCAATTGGCAAGGACTTTAACCCTCTTATAAGCCCCTAGTATATGGTACCAGTGGTACCCTGGGCATGGGAGTTAAAGGGGTCACCAGGGCCTGAAGCACTGTTTGTGTCACCCTGAGTGACTCAAGTAAATTACTGACAGCAGTCCTGCTATTTCACACTGCATGAGCAGTCTAAACTGCTTGAACATGACTGTGTCCACACCATGTGTGGCACAGCCAAGGTACTATCTTTACTTTATGTGAGTCACCCCTAAGGAATGCCTCCTGAGCCCATAAGGGAGGGTGCAGTATATTAAAGATGTATTTATATAAGTGCAAGTGTATATGTCCATATAGTGGCTTTTCTATTTAAGACTACTATAAGGGCAAGGCGGATAACATGGGCTGGTACCCGGGCAAGCCTGGGGCCGCCAGCTCCATTACGGTACCGCCGAAATGGGTCATGTTTGGTATCAAACAACATGCCTTATCATCCCTGACACAAATGTTGTGTTGAGGGCAAGGTGGAATGCACCCGGGTGGCAACCTTAAAGGTTGAAATTCCAACAAGGGGGGACAGAGGGGCAAGTTTAAAGAGGTCCAACGTACATGCCCCAGTAGGTACTGTGTACAAGAAGGGTAAGAAGTTCCTCTAATAATAAAAGAAAAGGCGAGGAGATACCTGAGGGTTAGGTCAACTATGACCATCCTAAGAAAAGAAAGGAAGGGGGAATCCCCAACGGAACTAGGGCTCTCACACACCTAGCAAGCTAGGTGTCATGCTTCATCATATGAGCCTGCCCCTCGTCTGGTCGGCGCTGCAATACCTGACGGGCACCCAGTACGGGGCTCTTGGCGGGGATCTTCTGTTCCTGCCGGTGGGTGCAGTGGGGGTGAGAGGCCTAGTGTGTGTAGATGTGAAAGAAAGGGAAGGTGAGTTAAAACAGGTCAGTCAGTCCTAGCAGTCATTTATTCGGAAGGTAAACTGCCTGATTAAAAATCTAAAGAGAGTGACAATAAATATGAAGTAAAGTATCTAGCTATCTGTGTCTAACTCTGGACGGATCAACATGTTTCGTGCCAACTGTGTCAGAAGGATCTGGGCACTTCTTCAGGATCAAAACAAATGCTATCTACACAACGTGGTAAAGTGAAACTTACATACCACGTACTCAGGTCAATAACCTAAACTGTTGTCTAGTAATTACTTGCAACAGCGTCCGGCGGTCAACTAGGACACCAATGTGGGTCCTGTGAAGATGGATAAAACACGACAGCGTTCAAGCGCATTCCGCCTGCGACCTACCCTGCCGCCGAAAACCGGATAGCATTTGTTTTGATCCTGAAGAAGTGCCCAGATCCTTCTGACACAGTTGGCACGAAACATGTTGATCCGTCCAGAGTTAGACACAGATAGCTAGATACTTTACTTCATATTTATTGTCACTCTATTTAGATTTTTAATCAGGCAGTTTACCTTCCGAATAAATGACTGCTAGGACTGACTGACCTGTTTTAACTCACCTTCCCTTTCTTTCACATCTACACACACTAGGCCTCTCACCCCACTGCACCCACCGGCAGGAACAGAAGATCCCCGCCAAAGAGCCCCGTACTGGGTGCCCGTCAGGTATTGCAGCGCCGACCAGACGAGGGGCATGCTCATATGATGAAGCATGACACCTAGCTTGCTAGGTGTGTGAGAGCCCTAGTTCCGTTTAGGGATTCCCCTTCCTTTCTTTTCTTAGGGTGGTCATAGTTGACCTAACCCCTTCAGAGTATCTCCTCGCCTTTTCTTTTTATTATTAGAGGAACCTTAAAGGTTGCCCAGCTGGTATGCCCCAGTTTTTCTGTACCATGGCTATCAGCTCACGCTTACTGCTGCCAAGACGGGATTCTGACCCCTGGGCAGAAGGGTGAACACTCCCAGGAGTCAGAACAAAGGCCTGGATGGGAAGGAGGTCACGCCTTTATCCCTCCCAGGAAGGCTAGTGAAGTGGCATATCAAGGCAGTGAGCTTCAAAGGGCACACCGCTCCTGATATGCAAGCAGGCTGCCCCCAAGGGAAGGACAGAGCCGTCCCCTGCCCCACAGGCACATTTGCACCCATGCAGGTGGGAAAATTAGTTAGTCAGGAGGCGTACATCCCCAGAAGGCTAGCCACACCTCCATGGTGGGATAACTGGTCTGTAGAGCTGAGGACAACTTAGGCCATCTTGAAAAGTGGCAAAATCGAGGGTTCTGTGTCGAAAAGGTACAACAACCCACCAGATGTGGTCAACTCAGGGGCCGATTAGCCGCTGGGGCTAGTAGCCCACTGGCTACTTGCACCCACACCTCTAATGTCCCTAAATCTAGGATTAAAGTGGCACCCCTGCACCAGAACCTCAGATCTGCAACTACTTTGAAAAAGGGACATGAGAAGACCCACATCAACGACAACAGGAACCTGCACAAACCAAAGGAGTGATACCTTGCACCTCTGGCAACCTACCTGGAACTGCTCGACTGTGGCTCGTCCTATACCAAAGATGAATTTACCCAGCAAGAAAGAATCCTTCATGAGCCAAAGGCAAGACCAGATTCACTTGCACTAGTGGCACTAGTCCCCTGCACACCGCAGGTAAAAAGCACCTACAGGAACCGAAGAAGCAGGTGGTCTCCCTGCAAGTGACCGAGTGTCACTGGTGATTTTCTCTTTTGACCACAATGGTAAAAGTTTGACAGCTTGAACTTTATTAAATTCTTTTTTACCTGAAAACCCATACCTTTGTTAATACGTATTTGTTGTATTTTATTTTGGTGTCTAAATTAATATAGGAATCTGTTCTATTTTTATAAATTGGTGTCACATTTCATTTGAGCCATGTCAATTAGTTATCGTCCATGTTGGTACTCTGAAATGCTTAACACATGTTCCTCTAGTAAAGCCTGACTGCTCTTTGCCACTCTACCAGGACTGAGTTAAGGATTTTATTAGTTTGAATCTAAGGACCATCTTTAGGATATTGTGAGAGTTTTACATAGTGAAGCCTGACCAGCCTCACTGCATAATACTCCACTTTCCTACATGTTCATAATGAGACTTAAGTGTTAGAGCTCTCTCATATGTTCATTTGACGGGGAAATCTTGTTAAAAGGCCTCTTAAACATGCCCTGAATCCTTGCTGTACTAAGTACAATTGTGGATTTGACTTCATAGTCCATTGGACTCATATCCTATGGAGATAATCGGATCCTTGTTTTCTGGAGCCCATCAGAGCTACACCCTCTGAGACTATCAAACTCACATCCTCCTAAGGGTATCAGACCCACCGGCCTCTGGAGACAAGTCCAAGGCCTCTGGAGACCATCAGATCCACAGCCTGTGGAAACCATTAGACCCACGGACTTTGGACTTTCAGGAAGAGCATTCCAACCACTTAGGGCTTAAGCCATATTTCTTGACCTCAAGTGCTTTCTTATCTGGGGCAAACATGTTACCTCTCTCATGTAAAATACCCACTGCATTGTTTTTCTTAGACAACGAGGAATTAACTCTTTTTGCATCCAAGCAGGTAAGAACTTTGAATTATTGCCAGCCCCTGAAAGAATCCATTCTCAAGGACAATCAACCCTGAACTAAAAACTATTTTCAAGAAAATGGTACACCTGTTTGCACATCAGATTTTGTTTTGTATGCTCTGTGCTGAGTGTCATGAGATGGCCCTTAAGCTGGAAAGCATCTGGTGATAGAAAATAAATACAAAACACATTCTGTAGCACAGTGCCAAGCAGGAACTTATATCCGTCCGCTGTGAGCTCTGTGTGCTGATCTCGAGACTTGTCACACAAAAATAGATAAACTCTTGACGTTTAGGACCTCATCTGACCCATGTTAAATCCTCATGCTTCCCCAAACACTACTTGTCCATGAACTGAAAAAAACTATTTCAACCCCTAGTAAATGAGACACCCATAAACCATACCAAAACATTAAAAATCAAATATCACCAACCCTTGAACACTTAAAAACCACTAATACTTAATTATAAAATGTAATTTTGTTAAAACAATTTATACATAATTTTATAAACAACACTTTTAAAAACATTAATTGTATTTTGAATCTATAACTTAATTTAAACTATGACTACATGTTCTTAACTATAAAATATGTATATATTTATGTTAGGACATTACGTTTAATTGTCAAACAATATTTATGTTTTTTAAACTATGTGCATTCATTTCAAACACATATAAATACATACATATACATATAAACATACTTACATGCAAAGTAATGACTGCAATGAAAAACTAGGAAAACTTTCCTGCAAAGATCTACGCAAAAATGTCCTTCGCAATGATTGCAACGATGCCACATCCTTAGAGAGGATAGGCCTCACTTGAACCAACAATTATCATCCTACTAAACTCACATACCACTAGGCCATTGCCACCAAACCCCAGTGCACCTTCGATAATCCCAGTGGAAACAAAGAGATCTACACACAGTAATGAACAAACCTTTATTGAGGCTTACTCTAGGGATAAACTGACAACAAGCCCTGGTTCACAACTTCAAGCAGAAAAAGAACTTTCAGGCAGATGTAATTCAGATGACCTGAGCATTACAACTCATTCACACCTAAAGGAAGCTCCACAGAGCATAATCACCATATGGCGAGCCAAGCAGTAGGAGCAAACTCAGTGAACCTCACCTGGCCACGCTCTCAACCACAAAGCAGGCTTCAAACAGTGCCTCCAATAATGATTCCCCTCTAGAGAGTCCAGAGAGGCTAGATACCGAGATTGCAAATGGTGGCACATCAAATACATCATATCTTACAACGCAGGAGTGGGGAGAATTGGTAGCTTCATATACCCTGAATTATCTCAGGAGAAAGACAGTAAATGCCCGAAATCATGAACAATGAGGTGAAGCAGAACGGGACATATAATATATGGACATCAAACATTATGCATCTATCAATCAGTGCAATGCAATACCAATCTGATAAAATGGACATTCAATTATCACTCCTCAATTTCCTGGCCATACATGTCTCAAATATCGACACCAAACAATTTGACATAAATAATCTGATTAGAAGGGCACAGGCTGAAACGCAACTAACACAATCATGTTGCACTTGATCGCAATAGTTGACAAATTATCAACACTACCATCCACAATGGGGGATCTCCTGTCTCATATAAAAGAGGCAACTTATTCCACAAGGATAGTGTCCCAAGCCAGCCCTCCCAGAATGGGTAATACAGCAACTGTAATGAACAGCTGAGACAGTTCAGGGGGACGGAACCACCAAGGAAAATGCCCAAAACCTAAAGGATCACTCTGAAAAGAATGGAGACATTAAAGATTAAGTGATCAGTGGGCAGCCACTCATAACCTTACATACATACATACAAGGAGAAAAACAATGGCTGGGGGCTTAGGAAAGCAAGGATTGGCATCTCAGCATCAGATGATTGGGGTTGGCTAGCTAGAATAATAAATATTCGGGGTAACAACTCCTGACTTGGAACAAAACCGCCACCAATGAACAATACCCACTTACAACTATGCTCTTGGAATGTAAATGGCTTTGGAAATAAAACAATGTACTCACAACTATTAGTATACTTTCAAACCTTCAATCTTATTTTTCTAGAAGAGACT
>CAWUFW010029803.1:0-18358 GCA_963921515.1 Calotriton arnoldi
GTCGGTCGGTACGTTTTCCGGCCCGAATCGGAATCGGCCCCAAAGTGTTGTAGCCTTGTCTAAAATTTCCTATGGAAATTAACATGGAGAAAATGTGTTTTGGGGCCCCCCTTTTTTCTCGGCACCAGCTTGTTGAATCACCCCGAAACTTTCAACACGGCAGCTGAAGTGAGCGGGCCATTATTTTGGAAATTTTGCGAAGATTTGTCAAACGACGCCAATGATATTGGCATATCAAAAAACGCTTTTCCTATGGAAACTAGGTCCTAACTATAACTACCTACTGGCGACCTCCAGTAGGTTATATATATATACCCACTGACAGACCCACTCTGACACTTAGGCATCCACTGACAGACCCACTCAGACACTCATGTACCCTCTCACTGACCCACTCATACATTTACAAACCCACTCACAGACCCATTCAGAAACTGATACTCCCACTCACAGATGCAGTTAGACAGTCACAAAGCCACTCACAGAACTACTCAGACATTCATGCACCCATTCAAAGACCCACTGAAATACTCAAGCATGCAATCACAGACCCACTCAGAGACTCGTGTACCCAATCACAGATGTACTCAGAGACGCTCACGGTCACTCACAAACCCAATCAGACAGTCATGTAACCACTCAGAGACCCAGTCAAATACTTATACACCCACTAACAGACCCACTCAGAGACTCGCACACCCACTCGCACACCCACTCAGACACTAATGCACACAATCACAGACCCATTCACACACTCAGAGACTCATGCACCCTCTCAGAGACCCATTCATGCACTCATGTACCCACTCACAGACCTACTCAGAGTTTGATGCACACACTCACAGACCCACTCAGACACTAACGCACCCAGTCATAGACCCATGTAGACACTGACACACCCACTCACAGACCTATCCGGACACTCACACACTCACACACAGACCCCATCAGACACTCAGACACGCAGTCATAGACTCACTCACAGACTCATGCACCCACTCACAGACTCAGACATACACTAATGCTCCCACTCAGAGACTCCCTGAGACACTGACACACCCACTCACAGACCCACTCAGACACTGATGCTTCCACTCACAGTTCTACTTATAGACTCATGCACCCACTGACAGACCCACTGAGACACTAATGCATCCACTAACATACCCACTCAGAGACTCATGACCCCACTTACAGACCTAGTCAGACACTGATGCGCCCACTCACAGACCCACTCAGGCCCCATGCACCCAGTCACAAACCCACTCACAGACTTACACACCCGCTCACAAACCCACTCAGACACTCTTCCACTGACTCACAGACCCACTCAGACACTGATGCACCCACACACAGACCTACTAAGACACTCTTGCACACACTCACAGACCCAGACACTGATGTACCACTCACAGACCCCCTCAAACACTATTCCACCCAGTCACAGACCCACACAAATACTCACACACCTACTCACAGGCCCACTCAAACACTAAAACACCCACTCACACACCCAGTCAGACACTAATGCCCCATTCATAAACTCACTCAGACACTCATTTACCCAGTCACAGACCCACTCAGACACTCTTCACCTTGTCTCAGACCCACTCAGACACTGATGCACCCAATCACAGACCCACTAAAATGCTAACGCACCCACTGACAGACCTACTCAGACACATATGCACCCACTGACAGACCCACTCAGACACTCATCCACCCTCTTACAGACCCACTCATACACTTACACACCCACTCACAGACCCACTCAGACACTGACGCTCCCACTCACAGATGCACTCAGTCACATACCCACTCACAGACCCACTGAGACACTCATGATCCCATTCCGAGACCCACTGAAATCCTCATGCACCCAGTCACAGACCCACTCAGAGACTTACACACCCACTCATAGACCCGCTCAAACACTCATGTGCCCACTCAGAGATCCACTCAGCCACTCATACACCCACTCAGAGACTTAGTCAAATACTTATGCACCCAATGATAGACCCACTTAGACACTCGTGCACCCACTCACAGACCCACTCAGATACTCACACACCCAATCAGAGACCCATTCATACACAAGTGCACCCACTCACAGACCCACCCAGACACTCACAAACCCACTTACAGACCAACTCAGACACTTATGCTCCCAATCACAGACTCACTCACAGACTCATGTACCCCCTTGCAGACCCATTCAGACACCAACGCACCCACTCACTGACCCACTTAAACACTAACACACCCACTCACAGACCCACTCAGACACTGATGGATCCACTCACAGTTCCAATTACTGACTCATGCACCTGATGACAGACCCACTCAGGCACTGATGCACCCTCTAAAACATTCACTTAGAGACGCATGTACCCACTAACAGACCCACCTAAGGACTCCATCACTCTCTTACAGATCCACTTAGACACTCACACAGCTACTCACAGAGCCATTGCCACATGGACAGAGTCAAACACAAAGTCACAAATCCTATATGTGCCATTGCTAATTGAATGTGCAATTTTGGGTTGCGAATCTGCAACAGATTCGCGACTCCCCCCAAAAAAAATTTAAAACAGATTTTAATCGAAAATTAACTTCTGTTTGGGAAAAGGGTGGCTCATGGAAGAAGACCCTTTGTGTTTATTGTGTGTAGATGATAACTACCTGTACAACAGGATGCAGTCTTTCAAGTTGTTAAGGAATATCCTGTTGCCTTTCTCTGAGAAATGTACTCCGTCACTTCGATATATATGCTCCATGTCAAATAGTAAATTGTTGTTGTAGATGGATCTCATGTTGTGGTCTCTGAGCAATGCAGAAACAGTTTTATTAACATATTTCCTGTCTTTTTTTGTCTATCTGTGAACAGAATTTGTTTAACCACTTCTATTTCTGCCTTTGGCAAATGTTAGAGAACACCAAAGCAGTGTGAGGGAAAAGTGTCATTAATTGACCAAAGGTATCTTTCATTAAGATTTTCAGACCTACTCCAGTAAGTTTGCCTAGGTCATTCTCACCACAGTGCACAATTATAAGGTCTAGATGTTGGCAATCCACAATACTTTCAACCAACGGAAGCAATTTATACCACTCTAACCCTCTCTGGCCAATCCAAGTAATGTCCACATTAGGCAAACCCAAGTCCTTGTCAATGCCTCTCTTTCTAGCACACTCTGTAGCTCAAAATACAAAGTTGTTACCCTCAAACTTTCTGCAACCATTTTGAAGGCAAGGAGGAGTAGTACACAGAAGGCTGAAGCAGAATGAGACTGTTTTCAAAATGAAAGGCCTGGTTTAAAAAAAGAACATATTTGATTAGATGGTGTAAATATATTGGGAGCTAAAAGGAGGTAGTGATCTAAAAGGTAAAGTCATTTAATCTGTGATTGGCTCTGGATAAATTAAAAAGAAGTTATGCTATTTTGGATGTTCTAACATTTTTAAACACTCAACCACACCTGCTACAGTTCAGTCTGAAACTAGTATACTGCTGACAGAACGTGCTGTGAACATTTGACCTGCTGATACAGGAGAGTGTTGCAACGGAGGTTGCTATGGCAACTGAGACAAAACAATGTGTGGGGAATGGTTCTAAATACACTGTACTTTCAAACTTGAAAGGAGAGTGGTTTGCGCATAGTAGTTCAAAGGTTATTGGCAGATCGTAAGCAAGTTTCATCATTAAATACATAAAAGAATCAATTAATAAAATAATATCACATAAATTCATCAATATAAAAAGGATATGTGGTACCTTTAAAACAATGAGTGAAAATGTACATAGAAGTGTAAAAGCGAAGAAGATCAAATACACAAGTCATTAAAATAGTGAATATATTAAAATGGGAGTAAAAGCAATCCTCTTCATCTTTTTTTTTGTAGAATTTTATAAAGCGCGAACTAGACCTGAGACATCGGGTATCAGAGCGCTTTACATGAGCACCAGTTTCGTTACAGATGGACACAATAGTTTTTGTTAGGCATGTGGAGATTAAGTGATTTGCCCAGAATCACAGGATGTTGAGCGTCATTGCCGAGACTTGAACCCGGTTCCCCAGCTTCGAGGTCGACTGCTCTAGCTGTAAGGCTACATCCTCTCCCCTAACCTATCTTGTTTGCAGAACGTTTGGTAGTGATTTTAGCCTAATCGCCCACACAGCAAAAATAAATTTGTAAATGGCTATCTCAACCACAGGGTAGGGATCACTCTTACAGATCCATAGAGCATTGACCCGATTAGTAGTTGAAAAATTCACACAGAGGAATGAGCCACCTATGCCTAGTGATTACATATTTAGGACAAAAAAAGAATAGATGTTCTTCAGTTTCCTTAATAGAAGGACAGAAGTTACAGGTTCTGGAACCTCCAATCGGAGGATCCCATCCGCAAGTTAACTTCGCAATTGGCAGGGTTCCATATCTAATTTGGAGGAACAGGGTACGGGCTTGTGCAGGTCTGATGTAGTTAAGAAACGTCTAAGCTTTAGGCACCGACTTATGCATTAAAAAACCCCTTGAAAGGGTTCTCCTTGAACGTGACTCTTTAGTTTGGGCGCCTATCATCTTCCAATACCTAAGTTTGACCATAGGGGCTGCATTTGCTGGAATAGAGACTGGATACTCTGAGAACTCCCTGAGGCCCAGTTCGATCTATGCATTTCTTATGTGCCCCAGCCATTTGATCGTTGCCACCAATGACTGGAGTGTTGTCATGTTGATGAGACTGGCTCTGTAGCATGTGAGTTCACTAGCTGTCCATATACGGACCCAATACTGCAGTGCTTTCAAGGCCGCTAACTTAGCAACAGAGTGAGTTCCCAGATCCAGTTTCAAAGGTGTTCCCCTTCCCAGCCCTGTGAGTGCTCTAAGGAAGTTATTTTCCCTAACTCCCAGAGCAGACTGCTAGCAGTGGCTGGATTTTATAAATGTCCATTGCAGGAGCAATAGGAAACCACTGGGTCTTTTTTGCCATCCTAGTGATGGCCCCTGCTCTATGACTTAAAATCGTGGGAGCCTTTGAGGGTCTGTGGAGCCCAGGATCCAGAGTCAGCTAACCTGACCCTCAAATAATCAAATTCAGGTACTCTTTCTAGTAATGTAAATGTAATGTAACAAGGATTTCTAAAGCGCACTATCACCCCACGGGTATCCTGGCGCTGAGAATAACAGGGGTTCCCCTACATGCACATATTTACCCACCGGTTGAATTATCCTGCACTACATCCTAGGGAAGAGATAGGTTTTAAGCTTCTTCCTAAACTGAAGGAACTCTTCTAATTGCCTGATGTTGGGCGGAAGATTGTTCCACAGATGGGCGGCCGCACAGCTAAACTCTCTCCCTCCAAACCTAGAGGTTCTGATTCTGGCAGTACAGACCAGATGAGCTGTGGAAGATCGAAGATTTCTTACGGGAGAATGCCAGACACATTTTTTCTGCAGTGGCAATGGTCCAAGTCCATGAAGGGCCTTGCAAACAATGTATAATGATTTGAACTGAATTCTCTGAGCTAGAGGGAGCCAGTGGAGTTCATTAAGGGCCGCAGAGGCGGAGGCACTACGTGGCCTCTTTAGAGCTAACTTTGCGGCTATTGTCTGTTTTCTTTGCAGTTTCATAATGAGGAAATTGGGCGCACCGAGTAGCAGGGCATTGCAGTAGTCCAAACAGCTCAAAATAACACTTCTTATCACTAGGGCCCTGGCTGACAAGGTTAACATAGCGAGAATTTTCCACAATGCTTTAATGAGGGAGAAGCATGTTCCAACTGTTTTGTTCACATGTTTTTCCAGACTCAACTTGTTGTCAAAGACTACCCCCAGATTACGCACTGCTACAGCTGGTGTAGGAGGCGTATCTGCCTGAGTAGGTGAGAAGTTGGCTCGAAGCGGGCGGGGGATTTTCTTAGCCATGCAGTATAGGATTTCCGTTCTCC
Source organism: Calotriton arnoldi (assembly GCA_963921515.1). Lineage (NCBI taxonomy): Eukaryota > Metazoa > Chordata > Amphibia > Caudata > Salamandridae > Calotriton > Calotriton arnoldi. The sequence goes on from CAWUFW010029803.1 coordinate 5,952, forward strand.
CCCCGTTGAACTGCAGGGAATTGTCCGTGAGCCATTTAGCAGTCTTCTGCATGCATTCATGAAAGTTACTGAGCGACGTAGACTCTTTTCCTTCCAGGGACAGGATGAGCTGCGTGTCGTCTGCATAATTCACCAGCTTGATATTATAGGATTTAATGATGGGTAGCAGTGGTCTCAAATAAATATTAAAAAGGATTGGACTGATTGACGAACCTTAGGGGACACCATGCTGAACAGTTCTGAAATTGGATAAAAAGGGGGGGAGGGCCACAGCTTGTTGCCTGTTCTCCAGATAGGACTGAAGCCATTTCAGAGCCAGGCCCTCCAGTCCTAGTTCAGCAAGCCGCCTCAGTAATATTTTGTGGTTGACCGTATCGAATGCGGCAGATATGTCCAGTAGAATCAGAATGGCCGACTGACCGCTGTCTGCCTGCATTATAAGTTCGTCTAAGACCATTACTAGTGCTGTCTCCGTCCCGTGACCCAGTCGAAAACCAAATTGCACGTCTTCAAGTCCCAGGTTGGTTTCCAGGAATTGTGAAAGGGTTTTGCTGACCAGACGTTCTAAAATTTTTACAGGATAGGGAAGAAGTGAAATAGGTCAATAGTTATTTGGACACTGAGGGTCAAGGGTGGCTTTTTTCAGCAGGGGTGTCACCATAGCCTGCTTCCAGCAGGAAGGGACTATCCCACTGCTCAGGGATTGCCTGCAGATCTGATGGAGATGTGGTAATAATTCCTTACCATACTCCTTCCAGATCTTTTGGGGGAGGGGGTCCATAGAGAACCCGGAATTGGTGCTCACAGCCAGCTTGCGAAACTCTTCTTCCGTAGGTGTTTTGAACTGGTCTAGAGTTACTAGTTTATTCTCGCAAGCCCCTTCCTCTATTTGATAGGATAGTGGCTGTGTCCACACCTCAGGTACAGTGTCGCGCAAAAGTTCCTGATTCCCTGTGAGACCAATAATGCTTCATTGTGCTTCATTACACAAATTAGAGATTTCCTTCAATCTCCTCCTTCTAGTTTATACCATTAGCTTTGTTTTGGTGGCATTTACCTCTAGGCTGTAATCTTTATAAAACATGTAGAAACCACCTACAAGGTTCTGGAGTCCAACTCTTGTTTTTGCTAACAAAAGAGTGTCATCTGCATAAAAAAGGCATGGGATTTTTTGCCCAGTTAGAGAGGAGGAATTGTTAGCACAGTTAGTTAAATAACTCACACAGTTATTAATATATAAAAGAAAGAGAGTAGGGGCCAGGACAAATCCCTGGCGGACACCTTGTTAACTAAAACCGGGTCAGTCAGTTCACCCTAAACGCCATAGCGAATCCTGGTGTAACTCCCTAAGTGGGTGACAAACAAAACCTCTCAACAGAGTACACAGAACCCCCATCCCCTGAAGGACAGACCATAACTTGTCCCTTGGTACTAAGTCAAAAGTGGCAGGAAGGTCTGCAAAGGACACAAAAAGATCACTACCCTCTATGTCAACTTAATTTGCAAAACGCAGAAAAGTTTGATCAATGGAGCTGGTCAAGGGTATAATACTGCTTGGAGATTTAAGATTATATGGTTGTCATCAATCCACTCCACTAAACGATCCAATATTTGCTTGCAGAAAACCTTCTGGAGATTATCCAGAAGGCATATAGGGCGATAAATGTATTGATCACCAGGGTTTGCCTTTTTAAAAATTGAAACGATCTCCACCCCCTACCAAGTTGATGCCACTGACCATGTCATGAGTGACGTAATATGTGAGGTCATAAGCAGTGCATTGCGGGGGGGTGAGTTATAGTTAGCTCATACCTTCTATGGTTTTTTATGAGTGAAATCTGACCCTAACTATAACATCCCTGTAACCTTTGTTTTTTTAGTGAATTTCTGTTTTTTTAATCTATTTCCTAACTCTAATGTCCCTGCAACCTTTCTAAGGTTTTTTTATTCTATTTCCTAACTATAACGTGGTAAAAGGTTTGGGAATGAGATGTTCATAGCTTGTCTTAGGAGCCCTGTAGGAAGCAGGCTCTCTATGTAGTGTACTCAAACAAAGTACACTGTTTAGAGAGTCCAGTGGATCCCTTACTGGTACACAGAGGTTAAATTATATAATACTAATGCTTTGTTTGTGGTAGTGTGGGCGATCAATTAGGCATATTAAAGGTAGTGCTAAGCATTTGTTGTACTCAAAGATGCAATAAATGAGACACACACACTCAAGAATAAATCCGAGATCAATTTATAAAAATAATATTGATTTTTATGTATATTTTAGGACCAAGAACTTTGATCTACAGTAAGTAATTCTTTTTGAAAGTTCAGAAAATGTTTCACTTTTGTGCCCAATTACGCACTATTGAATTCAATGGAGAAAAGCAGAAAAATGCTTTTAAAATCAGGCAATGCTTTGACGAAGTTCACCTTCTTGTTTAAGGTCGAAGGCAGGACCAGGTACAAAGTTCCAGCAGCAGAAGATCAGGAGCATCCCAAATTCAGCCGAGAGCAGGATGCTGAAGGTGTTGGTAGCTGGTGTACTACAATGAAGGGGGCAACCTGATAAGACACTGCACAGGAGGACTTAAATGGAAGTCTGATGGGTCCCACTGGAGGGAGGAGCACGCAAGGGTCACAGAACCATGGGAGCACGGCTGGTTCATCATTACCGGGGCCGGTCGGGCTGGGTGCAGAGCAGATAGGTCAACTGGGCGTAGTGTGGTGAGAAGTCCTCGCGGTCAGGAGCCGACAACTTGGAGAGACAATTTCGGGACAACTGGGCCACGCAGGATGTGGGACTCAGGGTTCTCAGCGTTTCTCAATGAGTGCTTGCTTCTGGTGTCACTGGAGTATGGCATGGACTTTTCATCGTTCTGTTTGCTGTTGGGGGTCTGGTACCCCTGGTATTGATACAGTGTGGCTCAAGTAGGTCCTGGTGTCTCCAAACTTGGTCAGGAGACAGATCTTATCCTCCGGAGCTTGTGTACCTCTTTTGGTGTGGGTGCTGCATCGAAGTCGTCGGGGAGCAGCACATCAACAAACCAGACTCAGCAGGATTGGTGTCTGCGGTATGCAGGGGGGTGATACCTTCACTTCAAGTGAGGTTCTTTGTAATTTTGCGAAGGCTGGAGGAGCTCTTAGAGGCAGCTCTTAGAGGCAGCAGGCAGATTTTGTCACCAATTTTCTTCTGTAGCAGGGCTTCAGTTCTTGGGCATTGAGTCTTCTTTTTCCTGGTCTTTTTGTCCATCAAACCTAGGATCCATGTCTAGGGATGCCACATAAATACTGAATTTAGGGGGATTACATGGGGAGGAAGGCAGTAGTCAATGGGCTACCTACCTTTAGGGCGCCTACACCCTCTAAGTGACCTCTTCCTGAGGGAAGAGGCACTACCCTAACCCTGATAGGTTGTTTCTCCAACATCCCAAAATGGTGGATTTTCAGGAGAGGGCTTCACATCGCCTGCCCCACGCTAGGTGATGGTGGTGGCTGACTGTGGAACTCTCCTCCTCATCTAACTAACTTTCCCACCTGTCCTCCTGCCAAAGGTGGAGCAGGACAAGGGGCCTGGCAAACCCCACTATCTGGGGAAGCCTGGCCTGAAGTTCAAAGGTGGCAATGCATTTGAAGCTTCCCTCTCTGGAAGGCCATTACGGCCTAGAGGAGGTGTGAAGCACCTCTGCCAGAGTAGGCTTTGTTTCTGCCTTCTGAGAGCATAGGCTCACACCCCATGAGGTCAGAAACATTGCTCGTGGTGGCAGACTGGCTATAACTTGTCAGAGACCACACCAGTGCTTGATAGATTTTCAGGGGACTCTCTAAAGGGTCTCTTGTGTGCATTTATTAATGGATTCTTCACTGACATCAGTGAGGATTTATTGTGACAAGATATTTGGTACCAAACATGTTAGGGTACACTGAAGCCATCATGGAGCTAGGGAACTCGTAATGATGAGTATCTAGCCCATGTATTCTTTATGGCTTCCCTGTGCACTCACAATATCCAAGAATGGTTCAGATATTGCAGGGTTATATCTGCTCATGCAGATATGTCCACACATGGTATATAGTGCACCCTGCATTAGGGCTGGCAGGCCTGCAGTAGGGGTGACTTACCTGTATCTCATGCAGTGTGTGAGGGCATGGCACACAGGGCTGTGTGCCATTTTGATTCTTCGATTTTCTCTGCGCCAAGACAGGCAGCCTGCATTGGCAGTTTGTAGGGTCCCTGGGGTGGCACAATTCATGCTACAGCTACAGTGTATCCTCTTCAGTACCCATGCCCTAGGTACTAGGGGTGCCATTTACTAGGGACTTACAAGGGCTGCTGAAGTTTTGCCAATCGTGGTACAGTTTTGGGAAAGCCATCTGTCACTGGGAGCCTGTTTGCAGGGACCCAGTGCACTTACAGTCCAAAATCACATCAAACAAAAAAGTGTGGGCTAACCTTGTCAAAAGAGGCACTTTCCTACAAGCTCCCTGTCAGTGCTGTTGAATGCCGAGGTTGCAGACTATCAACACTGCATTGAAGTGGTGGCGCTGTGTACCCTGCAATTTATCAGAGTTGTCTGGGGCTACTACTGGGACTGCAACCAGTAAGGTGGTTCTGCTAAAATGTTGATTAGTTCTCTATCGGCCTCTTCTGTCTATAGGGCTGCAGACAAAAACTCATAAAGAACACTTTAAGTGAATGCCATGACCAAACTGAGAGGTGTATGGCAGAGCTGACAAATTTGACAAGTACAGTGAAAGACAGCAAGCCCTGGAAAGTAAGAATGAAAAAGTAAAAAGAAGGGAAAGGTAAGAAGAAGGGTAGAAAGGGCAAAAAAGAAGGGCACATAGAAGGAAAGGTGGGAAGAAGGTTGAAAGGAAGTAAATATGACAGGGTGGATGGTTGAATAGTGTGAATGGATGGATGTGGAATTAATGGATGGAAGCAGTGAATGGATACATGGGCAGCTGGATGAACAGTTGTGGAAATGGTGGGTGAAAGGAGGAATGGCTAGATAGAATAAAAGATAGACCAATCGCCAAAAAGATGGATGTGTGGACGGTAGAGTGAAAGAATGGAAGGATGCATGGATATATTGAAGCATGGATGAGAGGAAGGCTGTACGGGTGGATGGAAGATTTAAAACATTTTGGAAGGGAAAATGTGTAAATGGATGTTTGATTAAGAGGATGGATGGAGTAAAGGGTGAAGGGATGGAGGGATGGATAGGTGAATGTAAGGGTAAAAGGATGGAATGGGGAAAATTCAGATGGGTGAATAGATGGATGATTGATGACTGAATTGAGGGGGAATGGATAAATGAAAGGATTAGGAATAGAGAGAAACAATAAAGGAAGGTTGAAAGGTTGAACTGATTGCTAAATGAACAGATTGATGAATAGGTGAAAGGACAGAAGCATGGATGGTTGGGTGGATGAAAGTATGGATGGAAGTGTGAAGGAAATTATGGAGGAAGGGTTGGGACGCTTGCTTAGCTTATTGTCTTGAGAGGCATGGTTCAAAGTTGGGGGTAAAAGATTTCTGGCTACTTCCTTGCTGTCTAGTCTTGATTTCTCTTCATGGGGCTGATTCACAAAGGTAATCTGAGTCAAAAGTCTAACTTTACGAGTTTTGGTATGTCAGACTCTACTTACAATTTCGCAGGAATGATATGCAAGATGAGAGTGCTCAATTTCCCCCCTAGTCACTAACTGTGACTAACTGTAACATGTAACTGTACATGTAACTGTACTGTACTGTACTGTACTGTTGTAACTGTACAACACTGTACTGTACATGTAACTGTAACATGTAACTGTAACATGAGTCAACGCACCAGTAGTAAATCAGGGGAAGAGGGGAAAGCTAGGGGGAAAGGTGATTTTGTCCCATGACATGTCCCAATTAAGGATAGGATCAGTCAGCCAGGGGGATTTCCTAACAAGAGAGATGAGTGTGCGGAAAAGGGCGGTATTGATATAATGATATAGGTAAGGTGTATCTCCCTAGATTACCTTAGCAATTCCCTTCTTCTATTATACGTCGACAAAACGGTTCAAGTGGGATCTGAGGCTCCTATCTCATGGAAAGAAAATTGGCAGCATAAGTGAGGTAATGCAACAATGTAGTGGAAAAGAAAAGAAAAGACCAATAGCACCCACCTATGTCTTACTGGAAATGGCCCATGATATCAGGAAAACTGAAGTGGACAGAATGTCCCCTAGCAACTTGCTAGTACAGCGTAGAAATATTAATATCCTATATAGAAACTATGCTTAATACCTCCATAACTTCAGGAGGAACTAATATTGTTTCCTCCTATTTTACTGGAACACTGGTTCAACAAGGTCAACAAAAAGGAAGAAACAGATCTCCAAGGACAAGAGCACCATATTTAGATAAGTATTTATAAATTTCTTTCAATAAAGAGCTTAGGCAGCGCATACACGTAGTTACCGCACAATAGAGTGACTGGTGTTTGGTTCCCTTTCTTTGTCTTGCACGGCAGAAGAACTTTGAAGGACTGTGACAAAGATTCAGGAGTCTGCGTGAGGGAGCCATGACGAACCCGGAGAGGAATGTCGGGATCTCACCGCAGGAACAGGAAGTGTACAGGTAAGTACCCCGGAAGTGAAGGCTAACTAAATCCCAAAACGCTAGAACGTGAAGCACTCTGCTTCTGATCGGGACACTTTTATAGTCTTCTGCCGCAGTCTGCGGCGCAGCAGGCACAACATGGCATTCACAGAAGTCATTTATGACTCATATATTTATGCCCGCACTCGAGCCGGAATCTCCGCACTCGGGGTGGAATCTCCACACCTGGGCTGGAATCTCCACACCTGGGCTGGGATCTCCGTACTCGGGCCGGAATCTCCACACTCAGGGAGAATGGTCATTTTCTTCAATGTTAAACACCTGTGTAAGTGCTTACCATACCCCCCTGCTTCAGATGAAACACGACAGCCCTACAGCCAATCCCAGCCCGGCAGCAAACATAAAAGCAGAGCTAGCACATACAAACCTTCCAACATGTTTCTGAATATGTTTGTTGCTCTGCCCCTTGCCATGCAGCAAGAAGAGTTGAGGAGGAGGAGGAGGATGAGGATGAGGAGATTAGAGAGAATTTTGAGACAAAGGATTAACCTATTTGTGATGTCCAGCCAAGATGTCAGGGCCAGATACTGTTTCCCCCAGATGTCATCTTGGAGATGGTTTGTGAGTGGGAGCAGGAACTTGACTCTGTGACCTGTTGCTCCCATGCCATCCCAGTCTATCTCAAGATCCTTGCTGCTCTCCATTTATTTGCTATGGGGTCATTCCAAAGGGTCTCCAGTGACCTTGTGGGCATCTCTCAGGCAAGCCAGTCCCAGTGCTTGCATCAGGTATTGAGCTGCATCAATACGAGAGCCCACATCCACATACGAATGCCTCATACACTGGACAGGAAACAAAGGGTAGCTGGGGATTTCTACCTCATATACCACTTCCCATGTGTGCTGGGTGCAATTGATTGTACCCATGTTGGTCTTCACCCCACCGCATTGCACACTTCTCCTGCAATAGACACTATTGGCATTCCATCAATGTTGCGGGTGTCTGTGATGTCAGTGGTAGATTCATTGATGTTATGCAGTGTTTATTGGCAGTACCCATGACAGTTTTGTATTCCGCATGTCACCTCTTGCCCGGTGGATGGCTGCGGTAGAATTTGGCATCATGTGGCTTCTGGGTAAGTTCCAAGCGCAAAACATGTGTGATATGTATAAATGTAATGTATAAATGCCATCTCACATAAACAACCATTTTACAATAATATTCATCATGTCAAATACACGGCCTCAACAGACACTGTATGTAACAAAATGTAGATCATGCTCTGTGCAGATGCAAGAGGGACATGTAATCAAGTTCCTTATTTTCCCTCCTCAGATGACGCTGGGTATGCACTCTCCCCTCAACTGCTCACACCATACAGACTTCTAGCCACTGTACCTCAGCGTTGGTACAAAAGGGCACACATACGAACTCGAGCCATCTTAGAGCGCACTTTTGGTCTCCTGCAGTCCCTATACAGATGTCTGGACCATACAGGGGGGGTGCTGATGCACTCCCCTGAAGTTGTGTGCAAGATCATATTAGCCTGTTGTGTCTTGCACAACATAGCTTTAAGTCATGGCTTAAACATACCTCTCAATCCTCAGCTAGGTCTGAATCTGGGCAACCGGGCCATTGCACCAAACAGAGGGCAGGCTAAGCAATTCCGTGATCAGCTTTTTGGCACTTTTTGTTCACCTGAGCAACCTGTTGTATTACCGCACAATAGAGTGACTGGTTTTTGGAGCAGAGGCGCAGCGGAGCCTTCGCGGAGCATACGGAGAGTATGCACTCAGGCCAGAGATTTCAGAAAAGGGCCGGAAAATCAATCTATTCATACATAAAATGACATACAGGAAGTGGTAGGCAGGAAACACATCACAGGAAGTTGCTGGCAGCCATTTTCTGTTCATTCTGAGCCATTCTCTGTCACAGATCAGATCTTCTGCTATCCTGCTGCTCTGTCCAACCCAACTACCTCGAACATGGCTGAGGGACTTGAGGAGAAAGCACCCCCTTTCACTGAAAAGGAATTAGATATCTTAGCAGAGGGGTGCTAGAAAAGTACCCTCAGCTGTATGGGGGCCTGAGGACCAGCTGAGCAATGCAGCGCGCACCAGACTCTGGTCCACCATTGCGGAGCACTGCAGTGCAGTGTGTGTTTATGCCCGGTGGGGCAGGGCCTGCCGTAAGTGCTAGAAAGATCTAAAACGCTGGGACATGACCTAGACCCAGAAAATCTTGGGGCAGTACTCCCAGCACCATGTGCACCGGCCCGCCTCCCACAACTGTACAAGAGGGTCCTGAGGGCAGCCTGGCTCACCCTCCATGCTCAGCTGGAGGAGCATGAGCAGCAGAGAGATGTTAATTGAATTGACTGCAATATATGTTTGAAAGTATGATGAGAGGTATGACGAAGCTGTACCATCAGGTGATTCATGCCTCCATTTACCTAATCTGTGCAAATGCTGCAGTCATTATGAGGCCAAAGGCTCACTGTAGTACCTAGATTGCACTGTGCAGAGTGCATTCTGGGAGGTAGTTTTTGTATGCCACCATGGGAATAGAGCCACACAAGTGCATTTGTATATAAAATTGCACAGGCAGCACCATTACCAGTGAACCAAGGGCCTTATAACTGATGTGTGCATTGGGTGAGGAATGGTACAGACACTGTCAAGTATGTGGATGAGAGGCCTTTGGGTGTTGAATGCTGTTACTTGCATGCCTTTGGTGTGTGTCTAAGTTCTCATTTACCTAATCTGTGCAAATGCAGCAGTCATTATAAAGCCAAAGGCTCACTGTAGCACATAGAATGGACTGAGCAGAGTGCATTCTGGGAGCATGAGTTTTTGTATGCCACTGAGGGAAAAGAGTCACACATGTGCATTTGGGTGAGGAATGGTACAGACACTGCCCAGTGCATGGATGAGAGGCCTTTGGGTGTCAAATGCTGTGACTTGCATTGCCTTTTGTGAGATTTGGGGCCAGATGCACAACCCTTTTTTGTGTTCATAAATGGGAGATCGGCCCACTTGCAACCGCAAAAAAGGGTCCAGGCATGTACAAACGCAATTTTGTGAGTCACTGACTCGCAAAATAGCGTTTGGGACTCTCGTTATTAGGAAGGGGCGTCCCTTCCTAATAGCGAGTCTCAATGCCATGTACCATTGTAATGCAGAACGTGAGGGTTGGTCAGTACAGAAGTGTAAGCCATCAAAATTCAAGTAAGATGTCAATGTGTGAGTCAAATCAGAACATCACAGTGAACATACACGTACTTTAGGCTCCAAGTCACTTATATTTGTATAGTGTGATCAGAGGAGAACAAAGTCTGCACTTGAATCATGTAGTTATTTGTGTCGTTCTGAAGTGTACAACCACTTCATTATGATTTGTCTTCCATTTCAGTCGGGCCATCTGGCCAAGAGGACCAGGACAAGGACCTGGGTCAGAGCAGGACATTGTTGGGGCACCGGCAGCCATGACCTCTCTCCACAACGGAAGAGGAAGAGGAGGAGGAGGGACCTTCAACATCAGAAAGCAGGGGAAATGCACCCACCCAGACAGAGCAAGACAACCTCTCAAGTGCTACAGACCGGGTGGAGGCTGAGGACATTGTGGGGGGGGGGGGTGAAGAACTGGACAACTCTGGCCGGAGGGGAGATCGACTCTCCCCCTGACAATTCACCACTTTCATTTGACGAGGTGTCCCCAGGGTAGGTTATACCACAACCTGAGCCTGCCATCAGCACCTTCCTGACTCTAGAGGCCCCCATTCCATAGGGGCCTCCAGCTGCATCCCCTGCGATTAGTCCCCCTCCAAGTGGCTGCCAGTGGCCCTAACATAGGCTCTGACTCTGAAATACCACACCCCTCATGTTCAACCTAAACTCCTCCCTGTACTGTGACTCCTGTGGCTGCATCCCAGGAAGTGATAGAGGCATGTGAGGGTGAGCCAGACATGTCCTCTCGCATCATGCTGCAGCTCTGTGATGAGCTGAGTATGATGCGAGAGGAACTTGCAAGATCTATGGCCACACTCACTGCCAGAGTCACTTCCTTGGCTGCAGCCATGTTGTCTGTCCTTGCTCAACGTCCCTCCCAAACCACCCTCAATGTTTCCCCCTGTATGTTGTCCCACACTGTTTCCCCCCATACTCCTCATGTGTTCCAACCCCGTGTGTTGTCTGGACCTGCACCAGCCAGCCAGCCAGGAGCCTGCATCTGATTCAATGGATCTGAACATTGTTGAGATTGAGGAGGACCCGAAGGACAGTTGACTTGTTGGACTATGACTTTCTTTTGGACATTTACTTTGCCCCTTGTATATAGACTGGTTCTCCAGATGCTTTCTGGCATTTTTTAGTTATGTTGCCCATCCCCCACCAAGTGTGAGTACATTTATCTTTTATTTAGACATATTCAGTATGATATTTTTTCCTGTGATCAAGAGGGATCGTGCTTGTGACTTCACACATTAGGTGCTGACGATCGCTGTGAGTAAGTGCGTTTGTGTTGTTGCCGAGGTGCAGGTTGGTGTGGTTCATCTGCCTGTACAGGGGGAAGTTCCTGGACAGGGGCTGATGGTGTCTGTGAAGTTAGGGTAGTGCCTGGACAGGGAGTGGTAGTGGATGTGCAGGTGGGGGGAGTGTCTTGACAGGGGGTGGTGGTGGATGTGCAGGTGGGAGAGTGCCTGGACAGGGAGTGGTGGTGGATGTGCAGGTGGGGGGAGTGTGTGGACAGGGGGTGATGGAGGATGTGAACTTTTGCAGCAACCCTATGCAGTTTGTGGTACACGTATGTGGGTGTGATGTGCTGCAGGTAGATGTGATGGCTCCCCTCCCTGCATTTACCTTGAAGAGAGACTTTGGATACATTTCAGCATGCCCTCCATCATCTTCATGGCCAAGGCATGTTGTCTTGCACTCTCTTCCCTATGGATGGATATAAATTCATTGATCTTCTTGGACATGTCTTGCCAAGATCTATCCATCTTGTCCAACACCTAGGCAGTCTCTCCACCAGCTGAGGGATTTGCCGCTTGTCCTGCAGTGCCTTGGGCATGTCTGACAGGATAGCCCTTATGGCACAAATGTTCTGCCTCACATCATCCTGCTGTTGGAAAAACTCCTCCCACTGGCCACCATGGCCACCTGCTAGCCCCTTCTGTATGGAACGGCCATGAGTAAGACCTTCAGGTCCACCAGCCTTCTGTGTGCAACTGGTGCTGTAAGTGGAGAAACCATGGAGCCGTTTGTGGTGCCTCACAATAAACTCCAAGATCGTGGTGGTCTCCTCATCAGTATAATTTTTCTTCCTCCTCTGGTGTAGCATTTTCTGAAGTACTGCACAGAACAGGCACGCAGGAACTCCATGTGGCCAAACCTGGGCCTTGGCTGTGTTCTGCTTTTATATGGTTTGTAATGCAGGTCTTGCAGGTGGTGTCAATTGACTGCCGCTGTAGGTGATTAGACTTCATCCGGCCCAAGCAGGGGGGATGATAAGCACTTACACCGGTGTTTAGCATTGAAGACAATGACCATCCAGCCCGGGTCCGGTGATTCCAGCCCGGGTGCGGAAATTCCACCCCGAGTGTGGAGATTCTGGCCCTAGTGCAGACGTAAGGATACAAGTCGCAAATGACTTCTGTGAATACCAGAAGTCGAAAATGACTTCTGTTAATACCAAAAGTCATAAAGTTAGACTTTTAGCTCAGATTTCCTTTGTGGATCGGCCCCTATGCCTCTAGTATCTATCACACTATGGGGCATATTCTCAAGGACTTATCGCCGATTTATCGTCACTTTAGTGCCGCAAA
>CAWUFW010029804.1:0-18356 GCA_963921515.1 Calotriton arnoldi
TGTGTGAGTAACTCTATGGATGAGTGGCGGTGTGTGAGTGTCTGTATAGGTGTATGAGTGCATATGAAAGTTCTGTATTGATGAGTGACTGCATGTATGAGTGACTGTATGGGTGAATGAGTGGACGTGTGTGTAGACCTAGGAATCAGTGAGTGGGTATGTAGTAACTGGTATTGGTGTGTTTATGGTTTCGAAAATGGTAGTCTGTATTTTAGAGTGGGTGTATCAAAGGTTATATTAGGGTGTGAGGAGGTGCATCAGACTAGCACGTGGATTCAAGATAGCCTGGCTGATGAGGGTTATGAACTCAAAACCGGTCCCAGGATGCTTGTTTCCGGTCCAGGGAAGACATGTTATGTTATGTTATGTTAAGTACTCTTATAACGCGCAACAGCTACTCCGAAGAGTGTCCCGGCGCAGGTCCAAGAGGAGTCCCTAAACAACACACTGATAACTATGGAAATAAATGAGTTTTCAAGAGTTTCTTGAAGGCCAGCGGGTCCTGAGTATTACGTAATAGAAACGGAAGGGCATTCCACGCCTGGGCAGCCTTAACAGCCAAAGAGCAGCCACCCAGCCTATGGCGGGAGAAGCGGGGGACCCTAGCAAGAAGAAGGGCAGAGGAACGCAGTTGTCTTGATGGGACATAAAAGGTAAACCTCTTCTGTAAATAGACGGGTCTAAGACCGTATAGGGCACGGTGGGCAATGACCAGGGATTTAAATTTGACTCAGTCCACCACGGGTAGCCAATGGAGAGCGCGAAGATGTTCACGCACACTGCTCCTCTTCGCAATTCCCAGGAGCAGCCTAGCGGCCGCATTTTGAGTAACCTGGAGTCTATTCAGAGAGTAGCCGGGGATGCCGAAGTACAGCGCATTAGCGTAGTCCAATCGAGAGAGGATCAAGGCTCGGATAACCGTCTCTTTGGCAGACCTGGGGAGGAGTGGCAAAAAGCTCCTGAGTGTTTTGAGAAGGCCAAAACAGCTACCTGAGAGCTTTTTCACCTGAGCAGAAAAGGAGAGGTTACCCTCAAACCATACTCCAAGGTCTTTAGCGGATTGCCCATTGGAGGTTGGTAGCGGAAACCCAGGAGGCCAGATCGAGTCTCGAAAGCCAGGGGGGGAAATTCCCATACAGAAGAATCTCTGACTTGTCTTCGTTGCATTTGAGTTGGGCCGCCGCAAGCCACTCAAAAACCGAAGACAAGCAGTGCTGTACAAAAGATATGGAGTCCTCATCCTTTCCCCACATGAAGAGAAGCTGAGTATCGTCAGCATAGGCTATCACCTTAGCCCCCAGATCCTCGGCTAAGTAGACCAGAGGAGTAACATAGATGTTAAAAAGAAGGGGGCTAAGGGAAGACCCTTGTGGAACGCCAGTAGAGACCGGCAGCGGGGAAGAGGCGGCCGGTGGCAACCAGACCTGTTGAGTCCGCCCATCAAGGAAGGACCTTAACCAATCCCAGGCTTGGCAGTACGGGCTGGACTGTTCCCATGAGGCACAGGGTCAGACTGATTTGCATATGGCCATGTCTGAACTGGGGTGGCGGAGTGAGCTAAAGAATGATGATGGATTAAACCCAGATCAGTTGACTGGGGGTGAGTACTTGCAATGTTCAACACTCCGTCCATCATCCCCTTTAGTTTTGCTAAGTTCGCCCTAAGTTGGCAGGGTATGCCCAGACGTGGGTCCCTTGCTCACTTTGCCACAGGATTCAAGATAGCCTGGCTGATGAGGGTTATGAACCCGAAACCGGTCCCAGGATGCTTGTTTCCAGTCCAGGGAAGACATGGCTTGGCAGTTCGGGCTGGACTGTTCCCATGAGGCACGGGGTCAGACTGGTTTGCATATGGCCATGTCTGAACTGGGGTGGCGGAGTGAGCTAAAGAATGATGATGGATTAAACCCAGATCAGTTGACTGGGGGTGAGTGCTTGCAATGTTCAACACTCCGTCCATCATCCCCCTTGGTTTTGCTAAGTTCGCCCTAAGTTGGCAGGGTATGCCCAGACGTGGGTCCCTTGCTCACTTTGCCACTGGATTCAAGATAGCCTGGCTGATGAGGGTTATGAACCCGAAACCGGTCCCAGGATGCTTGTTTCCGGTCCAGGGAAGACATGGCTTGGCAGTTCGGGCTGGGCTGTTTCCATGAGGCACAGGGTCAGACTGATTTGCATATGGCCATGTCTGAACTGGGGTGGCGGAGTGAGCTAAAGAATGATGATGGATTAAACCCAGATCAGTTGACTGGGGGTGAGTGCTTGCAATGTTCAACACTCCGTCCATCATCCCCTTTGGTTTTGCTAAGTTCGCCCTAAGTTGGCAGGGTATGCCCAGACGTGGGTCCCTTGCTCACTTTGCAACTGGATTCAAGATAGCCTGGCTGATGAGGGTTATGAACCCGAAACCGGTCCCAGGATGCTTGTTTCCGGTCCAGGGAAGACATGGCTTGGCAGTTCAGGCTGGACTGTTCCCATGAGGCACAGGGTCAGACTGATTTGCATATGGCCATGTCTGAACTGGGGTGGCGGAGTGAGCTAAAGAATGATGATGGATTAAACCCAGATCAGTTGACTGGGGGTGAGTGCTTGCAATGTTCAACACTCCGTCCATCATCCCCTTTGGTTTTGCCTAGCACGTGGATTATGTCATCAGTGATGTCATTTGAGATGTCATCAGTGATGTCATCAGTGATGTCACTGACCATGTCATGAATGATGTAATATGTGACGTCATCAGCAGTGCATTGCGGGGGCGCGAGTTATAGTTAGCTCAACTAACTATAACGGCCGAATTTCTCTGGTTTTGTACGAGTGAAATGTCCAACTAACTATAACGTCCCTGAAACCTATGGTTTTTTCAGTGAATTTCTATGGTTTTTAAATGCTAATTTCTAACTATAACGTCCCTGAAACATATGGTTTTTTCAGTGAATATATATATATATATATATGCAGTAAAAATCGTCTCTCTACCAAGGTAGGAATCCGTTGAACAGACGAAGCGAACCCAAATGATGGTGCAATTTGGTGTTTATTACATGCCCAACACCACCGCCGCCATAACGCGTATATATCCACTGCCCAAACTTCCACCTACGGCGCCGAACTCGCAGCGGGTGCTGCCTTTGCGTGAAAGTAGAAATCACGGAATATAAACTACTCAAGAAGGACACGGAGCACTCACCGGGTGTGTTGATGGCTGCTTTAATGTAAACACGCATTTTGGCATAAATGCCTTTTTCAATGTTCCTCAATAAATGCAACCCATGCACTGAATTCTGATGATGACGGCCCGGCAGTAAATAGAGGGTCTGCATGGGATAACGCATTAGATAGTTTGTTATAAATAGCAGACAACAATTTATTTTAATATTGAGAATTTGAGTCCTATCTATGTATAATGAATTGAAAAGCTTTAGTGTGCACACAGCAAGTTGTACTAACATCAGCTAGGCAAAGATGGCTGCTATGTAAAAATACACACTAGCGAGTTTTTCTGTGTCCTTTGTTTGTTTTTAATGCTTTCTGAATAAGCGAATGAAATGATGTGTTATTTAAAGGTGAAAAGTTTTGTGGCAACTAACACTGACGAAGGCCAGGTGGCCGGAACGCGTGTGTTAGCTCTCTAATTCTTGGAGCAAGCTGGAATAAAATCGTTATTTTTGCATCAAACCCGAGTGCGCAGCCCTTTGTGTCTTGTGACATTGGTGTTTCAAATATTTGCGCGGAGCTGCCTCCTCGAGCTGCTGCACCCATGCTGCTGAGAGTGGCAATTTGTTGGCGGTAACATGTGTGAAAACTAGTGGATTATCGACCCGCTCCGCCGTCACCATTGATCTGCAGTCCGACGGGACTAAGAGGAATATTGGTCTATGTGAGAGGACCCCCGAGTCGCAGTCAGAACAGAGGCAGGCGCTGACTCTGACATCCTACCGACGGGACGACTGCCCCGGTGAGTTCTCCATATTATTGCACCTTAATCCGCTTGTATGCATGGTAATTGGCGGCAAGCACACTGTGGCTTAACATCAAGTAAAAAAACCTTAAAGAATTCTGCAATACCGGCGAGTGCTCCTCACGGAATTAGAAATGTTCAGTGATGCCGAAAGACAGGAAGCGGCAGATCTGGTATTTAAAGGCGCCCCATTTGAGCAACAAACGGATGGAGGCGCCAGCACTAACAAAGGACCAGATCATTTGAAAGGGTGGTTCACGAAACTGGAACGAACGTATGAAAAAGAAATAAGGAATTGGTGGGAGGCCACTTCCCTGCAAAGGTACCTGGATGTTGAACGAATACAGAGGGGACTGAGAATTTATACCATCCCCTCATACGAAAACCCTGATCCCAATTTATTAAAAGATTGGGCTGAACACACCACAGCCTCAGCCAAAGGCATGGTGGAAATTCTGATCAGGTATGCCAAAAGTGACATAGTCAAGTTACTGAGCGAGATTAAAGACATTGAGGAGCAGATAGCGACCTTTGATGATAAAACACAGGTGGAAAATCTGAGGGCCAAAATGAAGACCAGGCTTATCGCGTATGAAAATGATATCAAACGCCGCAAACAAAACAATTTGCAAGAGACCAGCGCGACTATGAGACGGGCAGGATTCTCACTTTCGCGAAGAAGTATGACGCAGCGCGGAAGGCCCTGCAAGTAATGCATACTGCAAAAATGTCAGCTCCTAGAGACACATCTGAATCAGAAGGGGAGACGGATCAATCCGAAGCTGAGAATCCCGGAAGAGACATTGGGGAAGACACAAGCCGAGAAATACATTTTCCACTGGAATACCAACTAATAAAGGAATCGTGGAGAAGATATCCCAAAGTACTCCCCCTCCAGAGCAAAACGCCGGAAAAGTAGGCGAGGAGGGAAGAACAGGAAGAGGCAACTTTACTCCACGTGTAACGAGGAGCAAGAGGGGCAACAACAAAAAATAAGCCCCCAATCAGTAATCAATCTGTCCTCAAGAGCATTGTCCAATACGGAAATTCAAGTCCTACAAAGGGGACTTACCTTCTGTCCAACAACAAAGTGGGATTATGTTCAGACGCGGATTGATCTTTATCACTTTGTGCGCAAATTGAAATTAAAGAAAATGTTTACACTCCATCCAAGACGCCCAGAGCCTAGACCCATAACATCTCAGGCTCCAACTGACATTCTCACAGGACATGATCTGGAGGCACTCCAAACTCTACACATGTTACAGGGAAACACTCAGGATACCGCACAGAATAATGAGGGTGATGAAATGAAAGGAATTGGAAATTTGGGAATTGATCAAAGCAGTGGCAGAAGCAAGTTCAAAGTTAAGTCTAAATTTATCCACAAAATGCCTTTTGATGCCATTGACTGTTTCCACGAGACTATGATCAAAGATCTGGATATTCTTCGGACAGCTCAATCACATGCGAAGGGCAAAAGAGGTAATAATCTGACAAACACTCAATGATTAGCTGTGAAAGCTTTGAGGGAGGACACCTCTATTATAATCAAACAGTCCGATAAGGGCGGAAACGTCGTCGTAATGGCAAAGGAGGCATACAAAGAGGAAGCGCTGCGCCTCCTAGGAGACGAGGCAAGCTACAAAAAAGTAAAGAGAGACATTTTTAACAGCAGTGTCTTGGCATTTTACGATCTACTTGAAAAATGGAAACTAAGTGGCATTTTGGAGGAAGACGAATACCAATTCATCAAGGTGGAGCATCCGGTGCTTCCCACATTTTACCATTTACCCAAAGTTCATAAAGACATTACTAAACCACCGGGACGTCCAATTGTTTCCAGTAAAGGAAGTTTACTGGAAAGAGCATCAATCTACGTGGATCATTTCCTTTTTCCGCTGGTAAGAGACCTGAGTTCCTTTATTCAGGATACAACAGATTTCATTCAGCGGATACAGGACATTCGGTGGGAACCTGACTTTCTATTAATCATGATGGACATTACCAGTTTGTACACGTGTATAGCACACAGTCAGGGCTTAATGACACTAAAATATTTTTTGAAAACCAGGCCTTTGAAGTTCCAGACTCCTAGTAATATGATACTGGAGCTTGTAGAATTCTGCTTATATAATAACATATTCCTCTTTGGGGGGCAGCTCTACCTGCAGACACAGGGAACCGCGATGGGCACGTGCTTCGCCCCCAGCTACGCGAATCTTTTCGTGGGCTGGTGGGAGAAGCACGTGGCCTGGGCGAAGGACAATGAGAGATGGGTCGACAGAATCACCCTTTGGGCAAGATATATAGATGACCTCTTCATTATCTGGAGAGGCACCTTAGCAGAGGCTGAAGTATATTGGGATTCTGAATAACAATACACTCAATCTCAGGTTCACGAGTAACATTAGCAGTGTAGAAGTGCCATTCTTGGACCTCATGGTATTTGTGGCAGAAGATAAAATCTGTACAAAATTATACAGGAAACCAACAGCAGGCAACACTGTACTACATTTCAAAAGCCAGCACCCGCGCAGTTTAATTCACAGTATCCCCTGCGGGGAGTTGTTGCGATTAAAGAGAAACTGCACACTCCCAGAGGATTACACAATAGCTGTGAGCGAATCACTTAGTAGATTCAGACAGAGAGGATATCAAAATCATATACTCCATGACACCGCAATGAGGGTGCAATCCACTGAAAGGCAATCACTACTAACTTATAAAGCAGTTGAGATACCTGAGTCGGAGAGCGATACAGAACCCATAAGATTAATTCTAGGTTTCTCATCCAAATCCCACCAAATCAGAGATCTGATACAAAAAAATTGGAAGGTATTGCTGATGGATAACACGATTGGAAGACTATTCCAAACAGACCCGACGTCACATACCGCAAAAGCACATCGCTTAAAGATATGTTGGTGCATAGTCACTTCACAGAGACAACACCTACAACACGAACATCTATAGTGGGATTTTTTCCATGCGCTGCATGCAAGGCCTGTAAAAACAGTACGAAAGTTAAAGAGCTTGGTGTCCCTGGCATAAAAGCAAAACGTACAATTGACAAATTCCTGAATTGTAATACCAGTTTTGTAGTGTATTGTTTGGTTTGCCCGTGTGGTCTCCAGTATATTGGGAGCACCATCCATCCAGCAAAAAAGCATATATTGGAGCACACACGGGCAGTCACAAACAATGATAGTGCATATCCAGTAGCTAGACACTTTGCCGAGGTCCATAATTCCCGCAGTGACAAATTACAATATTTTTGTCTTGATCAGGTCCCAATAAAAGAAAGGGGAGGAGACAGGGTAAGGCTGCTACGACAGTTAGAAGCAAGGTATATAATCGAGCTGAGGACCCGTACCCCCTGGGGACTTAACAGTGAGGAAGAGCTTTGGTCATTTGTGGGATAGAAATAGGGAAATGATTTGCTCATCGAGGGCTCAATGACCCAGAGATTGGGTTAGTTGGTTTCCCAAAATCGTGAAAAATGTGCAAAGAACTGGATGAACTGAGAATGTGGCCAGTTTATGAATCTGCAAAGACCACCCTTAGGATAAAACATTAAACCATCTACTTGCCAGGCTAAGAGGTCGCATTTTTAATGCAAAGAGTGATTTTTTGCTGTGTAAATATGCTGTGTTTTTATATATGTACCTAGTGTTTCAGGGTCCGTTTGTCCATCCAGGGCGTTATTTGACAATTTGTTGTGTAAATATGCTATGTTTTCACATATGTATTATAGAGCTCTATGATGCGTTTGCCCATTATGGGCGTTATTGAAAGACGCGAAGTCTCTTCCGTATTAAACGGGTTAAATATTCATGTTATGTGGAGGAATTAATTGTACCAACATGACGGCCCGGCAGTAAATAGAGGATCTGCATGGGATAACGCATTAGATAGTTTGTTATAAATAGCGGACAACAATTTATTTTAATGTCGAGAATTTTAGTCCCATCTATGTATAATGAATTGAAAAGCTTTATTGTGCACACAGCAAGTTGTACTAACATCAGCTAAGCAAAGATGGCCGCTATGGAAAAATACACACTAGCGAGTTTTTCTATGTCCTTCGTTTGTTTTTAATGCTTTCTGAATAAGCGAATGAAATGATGTGTTATTTAAGGTGAAAAGTTTTGTGGCAACTAACACTGATGAATGCCAGGTGGCCAGAACGAGTGTGCTAGCTCTCTAATTCTTGGAGCAAGCTGGAATAAAATCGTTATTTTTGCATCAAGCCCGAGTGCGCAGCCCTTTGTGTCTTGTGACATTGGTGTTTTAAATATTTGCACGGATCCGCCTCTGCGAGCTGCTGCACCCATGCTGCTGAGAGCGGCGATTTCTTTTGCGGTACCTTTTGTGGATATATATATATAAATATATATATATTCACTGAAAAAACCATAGGTTTCAGACACGTTATAGTTACAAATTAGCATTTAAAAAACCTTTGAAATTCACTGAAAAAACCATAGGTTTTAGGGACAGTTATAGTTACTTGGACATTGCACTCGTACAAAACCCGTGAAATTCCCCCGTTATAGTTAGTTCAGCTAACTATAACTCGCGCCCCGCAATGCACTGCTGATGACGTCACATATTACATCACTCATGACATGGTCAGTGACATCACTGATGACATCACTGATGACATCTCAAATGACATCACTGATGACATCATCCAGTGACTGTGTGTTTCTGTAAAGTTTAAATATTTTTAATATATATAGGAAAAGACGTATTGAAGAATGAGTGGGTGTGTAAGTGTCTGTATGGATGATTTAGTAGGTGCGTGACTGACTCTATAAGTGAGTGATTTAACGTATCTTACTGAATGCATGGGTTAGTGACTAAACTGGGTGAATGTCTGTATCCGTCTGTCTGTTGCTGTGTAAGTGGCTGCATGTGTTTGTGAATAGCTAAATGAGTGTCTATATGAGTTATTGAATGCTTGTCTGAGTATCTGTATGGGTGCCTGAGTGTTTGTGTGGGAGGGGTGTGTGCAACTCTGTGCATAGATGTGTGAGTGGGTGATTCACTGGGTGGATGGTTTCAAGAGTGCATCTGGGATAGACTGTATGGGTGGGTAAGTGTGTGTAAGAGTGTGTTAGTGAGTGAATGTATGTCCCAGTGGTACATGTGTGAGTAACTACATATGTGAAAGGCAGTATATATGTGTGTTGGAGTATATAAATAGCTATAAGCAAGAGTGAGTGATTGTGATAGTGGCTGTATGGATGAGTGTGTGCTTGTATCAGTGATTGTATAAGAGCGTAACAATGTGCTACTATTTGTATGAGTAAGTGAGCTGGTGTGTGTATAACTGTATAGGTGAGTAAATGGCAGTGTGTTTAATTATTTGCATGACTGACTAGGTGTCTGAGTATCTCTATGGATGAGTGGCGTTGTTTGAGTGTCTATATAGGAGTAAGAGTGCATATGATAGTCCTGTACTGAGTGACCGTAAGTATGAGTGACTGTATGGGTGAGTGAGTGGATGTGTGTGTGTAGACCTAAGAATCAGTGAGTGGGTATGTAGTTATTGGTGTTGGAGTGTCTATGGTTTTGCGAATGTCAGTCTGTAATTTAGAGTGGGTGTATCAAAGATTATATTAGGGTGTGAGGAGGTGCATCAGATTATCACGTGGATGATGTCATCAGTGATGTCATTTGAGATGTCATCAGTGATGTCATCAGTGATGTCACTGACCATGTCATGAGTGATGTAATATGTGACGTCATCAGCAGTGCATTGCGGGGCGCGAGTTATAGTTAGCTGAACTAACTATAACGGGGAATTTCACGGGTTTTGTACGAGTGCAATGTCCAAGTAACTATAACTGTCCCTAAAACCTATGGTTTTTTCAGTGAATTTCAAAGGTTTTTAAATGCTAATTTTTAACTATAACGTGTCTGAAACCTATGGTTTTTTCA
The DNA here is from genome assembly GCA_963921515.1 of Calotriton arnoldi. NCBI lineage: Eukaryota > Metazoa > Chordata > Amphibia > Caudata > Salamandridae > Calotriton > Calotriton arnoldi. The sequence goes on from CAWUFW010029804.1 coordinate 9,908, forward strand.
GTGAATTTCAAAGGTTTTTTAAATGCTAATTTGTAACTATAACGTGTCTGAAACCTATGGTTTTTTCAGTGAATTTCAAAGGTTTTTTAAATGCTAATTTCTAACTATAACGTGCCTGATACCTACGGTTTTTCAGTGAATTTCAAAGGTTTTGTAAATGACAATTTTTAAATGTATTAATTGTTATATTAATTTTTTTCATACTGATTTACTACATTTTTAGAAACAGTTTTTTTTACATATTTTATTTTTAAATTACATTGTAATTACATTATACATTACATTACAAAAAATACTTTCTCAGAATGAATTACTTTAGTTTAAATACTTTGCACATAGGCAATAGACTTTTAAGTACAGTAGTTACAGTTGTTGCAATGGGCAACACATTTTCAAACACAATGCAACATTCAGCTCAATGTGAATTTCTAGTTAAATGCAATTAGTTACTTTATGGATTACTTTTCTAACCACAGGACTGGATCCTAGATTCAGTCCTGGTACATCTCCTGTAAACAGTTGAGTAAAAGCGTTTTGGTTACAGTCGTGATTTTTAAGGAATATTATTGTATTTTAAAAGTTGACACTTAGAAACTTTTTCTCATAGAATCACCAATGTTATCCTATGGAAGGAAATTCACTTAGCAGGTAAAAACTGTTATCGTTACTTTTTCTTACTCAGTGTTGGATCCTGGATCCAGCACTGGTGCATCTCCTGTAAACAGTTGAAAGAATGCGTTTAAGTCATACAGGTGATTTTTAAGGAATATTTGTAGTTTGTAAAAATCAACACTTTGAAACTTTTTGCTGAAAACCAGACAATGGATTCCTATGGAAGAAAATATAAGTTACTGGTAAATACGGTTAAAATTACTTTTCAGGGTCAGTGTTGGGCTAAAAGATGCAGCACTGGGTTCTCTCCTGATAACAGGTGAGTAAATTGGTATTCGTACTTTGGTTGATTTTAGAGGAATATTATAAAGTTCAAAAACTCCACACTTAGAAGAATTTCCAAGTGAAACCAGTCAATGTTAGCCTATGAAGGTAATTCAAGTTACCGGTAAGTACGGTTAAAATTACTTTTCAGGACCAGTACTGGGCTGAAAGATGCAGCACTGAGGTCTCTCCTGATAACAGGTGAGTAAATCAGAATTCGTATTTCGGCTGATTTTAGAGGAATATTTGTATGTTTCAAAAATCAACACTTAGAAACTTTTTCAGCAAAAAGCAGGCAATGTTATCCTATGGAAGGAAATTCAAGTTACTGGTAAGTACGGTTAAAATTACTTTTGAGGATCAGTACTGGGCTGAAAGATGCAGCACTGAGGTCTCTCCTGATAACAGGTGAGTAAATCGGAATTCGTATTTCGGCTGATTTTAGAGGAATATTTTAAAGTTCCAAAACTCCACACTTAGAAGAATTTCCAAGTGAAACCAGTCAATGTTAGCCTATGGAAGGAAATTCAAGTTACTGGTAAGTACGGTTAAAATTACTTTTCAGGACCAGTACTGGGCTGAAAGATACAGCACTGAGGTCTCTCCTTATAACAGGTGAGTAAATCGGAATTCGTATTTCAGCTGATTTTAGAGGAATATTTGTATGTTTCAAAAATCAACACTTAGAAACTTTTTCAGCAAAAAGCAGGCAATGATATCCTATGGAAGGAAATTCAAGTTACTGGTAAGTACGGTTAAAATTACTTTTGAGGATCAGTACTGGGCTGAAAGATGCAGCACTGAGGTCTCTCCTGATAACAGGTGAGTAAATCGGAATTCGTATTTCGGCTGATTTTAGAGGAATATTTTAAAGTTCCAAAACTCCACACTTAGAAGAATTTCCAAGTGAAACCAGTCAATGTTAGCCTATGAAGGAAATTCAAGTTACCGGTAAGTACGGTTAAAATTACTTTTCAGGACCAGTACTGGGCTGAAAGATGCAGCACTGAGGTCTCTCCTGATAACAGGTGAGTAAATCGGAATTCGTATTTCGGATGATTTTAGAAGAATATTTGCACAATGGTGAAGGGAGGGGCGGGGCCTGAGGTGACATCTGTGCAAACGCGCCCGTGGCGCGTTTTAAGTTGGGGGATTAAGTCCCCTTGAATCCTGAGGGTCCCTAGGGGCCAACTAGCCCACCAGGAACCTCCAATATGCGCCAGGGGCTGCGTTGCAGAGACGTGTAGAGAGGCCACACCCCTTTACACCTCTCTGCAACGCAGCTCTGTGCGCTTTCTGGATGTACCTGTTGGGCTAGTTGGCCCCAGGGACCCTCAGGATTGAAGGATTTAATTCCCCATCTTAAAACGCGCCACGGGGCCTGTTTGCACACATGTCACCTGAAGCCCCGCCCCCTCCCTTCACCACTGTGCAAACGCGCCCCGTGGCGCGTTTTAAGTTGGGGATTAAGTCCCTTGAATCCTGAGGGTCCCCGGAGTCCAACTAGCCCACCATATACCTCCAAAAGCGCCACAGAGCTGCGTTGCAGAGAGGTGTAAAAAGGGGTGTGGCCTCTCTACACGTCTCTGCAACGCAGCCCCTGGCGCATATTGGAGGTTCCTGGTGGGCTAGTTGGCCCCAGGGACCCCCAGTATTCAAGGGGAATTCGTTCCCCTCTGCAAACGCGCCAGGGCGCGCTTGCAGAGTGGTGAAGAAAGGGGCGGGGCCTGCGGGCCCGATCGTTTTTTTTTTTATTTTATTTTTTTTGTCCCCTGAAGGGGGGCTGTGTGGCCCCCCTTCCTTTTTCCTGTTTTTGGGCCCTGGGGACCCCATCCCCCAGGGCCTTACCCCTTTTTTTAAATTTAATTTAAAAAAAAAAAAAACGGGAAGGGGCCGCGTGGCCCCCTTCCCTGGGCCTGTATTGGCCCCGGGACGCCATCCCCGGGGCATGGCCTTTTTTTATTTTCTTGGGAGGGGGCTGCGTGGCCCCCTCCTCAGGCCATTTAAGGCCCCGGGGACCCCATCCCCGGGGCCAGCCTTTCCATTTTTTTTTTTTAAATTTTTTTTTTTGGGAGGGGGCCGCGCGGCCCCCCTCCTGAGCCACTACTTGCCCCGGGGACCCCATCCCCCGGGCTGGCCCTCTCCGTTGGGGACTGTGGGGGTCCCCAATCCCCCACAGTCCCGCCGGCTCCCCACGTCCCTTGGGAGTCGGCATTGCTGTTCCACATGGGGAGCAGCTGACATGCTGCTCCCCATGTGGAAAGCAATCGCTTTGGATATTGGAAGAGAGAGCAGGTTTCCTGCTCTCTCTTCCAATATCCAAAGCAGTTTGCTATGGCAGGACGGGAGCCGCGAGGCTCCCGTCCTGCAATAGCAAACTACAGTGTCCCGAGGGTAGGCACCCGGGACACTGCAGGAGCCGGCCCTGGGGGTGGCGGTCCCCAGGGCCATCAAGGGCTCCAGGAGGGGGCCGCGCGGCCCCCTCCTACATCAGCACAGCCCCGGGAGGTGGTGGTCCCCGGGGTTTCGGGGTCCAAAACGGACCCCCATTTTAATTTGTTAGTGCCCCGGGGAGGTGGTGGTCCCGGGCGTGTGGGGGCTGGAGCCCCCACACAGGTTGTTTAATTTTTTTTAAAAAAGCCCGGGGAGGTGGTGGTCCCCGGGGCTGCGGGAGGGCTCAGAGCCCTCCCGCACCATTTTCAAAGAAAGCCCGGGGGTGGCGGTCCCCGGGGCTTGGGGGCCCCTTGAGGTCCCCACACATAAAATTAAACCCCCACCATGCCCCCGGGACTTGGGCCACCCGGGTGCAAAATACAATCGAAGCGCGGGAGACCGCGCTTTGATTTTTTTTTTTTCGGCAGGTTCAGTAGTTGCTGAGAAAATCAAAAGTAAAAGTACATATATATCTATGGGCACGGAGGATTCGCGCACCCTGAGCGCACCCTGCGCGCACCGTCCCGATCACGAGCTGCATGTTAATTGGCTGTCAGCTGGCTGTCAACACTCCAAATCAGGAAGTGTTGGCAGCCATTTTATCCTCGGTAGAACCGAGGACAGAAACTAAGTGCGCAAAGCGCAAAGGGGCAGGGTAGAAACACCCTGACCCCCTAGGTCTGCTCAGGGGGTCCCACAAGGACCCCCTGGGCAGAAAAAAGCATTTTTTTTTTAAATTCGGCGGGAGGCGCTTAGGGTGGGCGGATCCAGCCGAGAAGAAAAAAAGAAACAAGTGTGCAAAACGCACAAAGGGGGCAGGGTAGAAACACCCTGACCCCTAGGTCTGCTCAGGGGTCCCACAAGGACCCCTGGGCAGAAAAAGCATTTAAAAAAAGAAATCGGCGGGATGCGCTTAGGGTGCGCGGATCCCGCCGAAAAAAAAACGAAGCGCGGTCTGCCGCGCTCGTTGTTAATTGCCCCCGGGTGGGCCAAGTCCCGGGGGCATGCGGGGGGTTATTTATAATATGTGGGGGGCCTCTAAGGCCCCCAAGCCCCAGGGACCGCCACCCCCGGGGCTTTAAAAATAAATGGTGCAGGAGGGCTCTGAGCCCTCCCACAGCCCGGGGACCGCCACCCCCGGGGCTTCTTTTTTAAATTTAAATCACCTGTGTGGGGGGCTCCAGCCCCACACGCCCGGGACCGCCACCTCCCGGGGCACTAACAAATTTAAAATGGGGTCCGTTTTGGACCCCAAAGCCCCGGGGACCACCACCTTCCCGGGGCTTTGCAGATGTGGGGAGGGGGCCGCGCAGCCCCCTCCTGGAGCCCTTGATGGCCCTGGGGACCGCCACCCCCAGGGCCGGCTCTGCAGTGTCCCGGGGTGCCTACCCCGGGACACTGTAGTTTGCTATGACAGGACGGGAGCCTCGCGGCTCCCGTCCTGTCATAGCAAACTGCTATGGATTTTGGAAGAGAGGCAGGAAACCTGCTCTCTCTTCCAAAATTCAAAGACAATTGCTTTCCACATGGGGAGCTGCATCTTAGCAGCTCCCCATGTGAAAAGCAATGCCGGCTCCCGAGGGACGCGGGGAGGCGGCAGGACCGTGGGAGGATTGGGGACACCCAAACGGTCCCCAACGGAGAGGGCCAGCCCCGGGGGATGGGGTCCCCGGGGCTAGTAGTGGCCCGGGAGGGGGGCCACGCGGCCCCTCCCCAAATGTTAATTTAAAAAAAAAACAAAGGCCGGCCTTGGGGGATGGGGTCCCGGGGCCATAGAGTGGCCTAAGGAGGGGGGCAACACAGCCCCCTCCATAACATTTACAAAAAAAAGAAGGCCATGCCCCGGGGGATGGGGTCCCCGGGGCCGATTAAGGCCTGGGGAGGGGCCACGCAGCCCCTTTCAATTTTTTTTTTTTTAAACAAAATATTAGGGGGCAGGCCCTGGGGGATGGGGTCCCCAGGGCCCAAAAATTAGAAAAGAAGGGGGCCACACAGCCCCCTTCTTAAATTTTTTTTTTTTTTAAACCGGCATTGCGCCGGAGGCCACGCCCCTTCCTTGGAGCACTCTGCAAACGCGCCCCTGGCGCGTTTGCAGATGAGAACGAATTCCCCTTGAATACTGGGGGTCCCTGGGGCCAACTAGCCCACCAGGAACCTCCAGTATCGTCAGGGAGCTGCGTTGCACAGAGGTGTACAGAGGTCACGCCCCTTTTTACACCTCTCTGCAACGCAGCTCTGTGGTGCTTTTTGGAGGTACCTGGTGGGCTAGTGGGACCCCAGGGACCCTCAGGATTCAAGGGGACTTAATCCCCCAACTTAAAACGCGCCACGGGGTGCGTTTGCACAGTGGTGAAGGGAGGGGGCGGGGCTTCAGGTGACATGTGTGCAAACAGGCCCGTGGCGCGTTTTAAGATGGGGAATTAAATCCCCTTCAATCCTGAGGGTCCATGGGGGCCAACTAGCCCACCAGGTACATCCAGAAAGCGCCACAGAGCTGCGTTGCAGAGAGGTGCAAAAAGGGGCGTGGCCTCTGAACACCTCTCTGCAACGCAGCTCCCTGGCGCATACTGGAGGTACAGGGTGGGCTAGTTGGACCCCAGGGACCCTCATGATTCAAGGGGACTTAATCCCCCAACTTAAAACGCGCCACAGGGCGCGTTTGCACAGATGTCACCTCAGGCCCCGCCCCCTCCCTTCACCATTGTGCAAATATTCCTCTAAAATCAGCCGAACTACGAATTCCGATTTACTCACCTGTTATCAGGAGAGACCTCAGTGCTGCATCTTTGAGCCCAGTACTGATCCTGAAAAGTAATTTTAACCGTACTTACCAGTAACTTGAATTTCCTTCCATAGGATATCATTGCCTGCTTTTTTGCTGAAAAAGTTTCTGTGTCGATTTTTGAAACTTACAAATATTCCTCTAAAATCAGCAGAACTACGAATTCCGATTTACTCACCTGTTATCAGGAGAGACCTCAGTGCTGCATCTTTGAGCCCAGTACTGATCCTGAAAAAGTAATTCTAACCGTACTTACCAGTAACTTGAATTTCCTTCCATAGGCTAACATTGACTGGTTTCACTTGGAAATTCTTCTAAGTGTGGAGTTTTGGAACTTTATAATATTCCTCTAAAATCAGCTGAACTACGAATTCCGATTTACTCACCTGTTATCAGGAGAGACCTCAGTGCTGCATCTTTGAGCCCAGTACAGATCCTGAAAAGTAATTCTAACCGTACTTACCAGTAACTTGTATTTCCTTCCATAGGATATCATTGCCTGCTTTTTGCTGAAAAAGTTTCAAAGTGTCGATTTTTGAAACATACAAATATTCCGCTAAAATCATCAGAACTACGAATTCTGATTTACTCACCTGTTATAAGGAGAGACCTCAGTGCTGCATCTTTGAGCCCAGTACAGATCCTGAAAAGTAATTCTAACCGTACTTACCAGTAACTTGAATTTCCTTCCATAGGCTAACATTGACTGGTTTCACTTGGAAATTCTTCTAAGTGTGGAGTTTTGGAACTTTATAATATTCCTCTAAAATCAGCCGAACTACGAATTCCGATTTACTCACCTGTTATCAGGAGAGACCTCAGTGCTGCATCTTTGAGCCCAGTACTGATCCTGAAAAGTAATTTTAACCGTACTTACCAGTAACTTGAATTTCCTTCCATAGGATATCATTGCCTGCTTTTTGCTGAAAAAGTTTCTAAGTGTCGATTTTTGAAATTTACAAATTTTCCTCTAAAATCAGCAGAACTACGAATTCCGATTTACTCACCTGTTATCAGGATAGACCTCAGTGCTGCATCTTTTAGCCCAGCACTCACCCTGAAAAGTAATTCTAACCGTACTTACCAGTAACTTATATTTCCTTCCATAGGAATCCATTGTCTGGTTTTCAGCAGAAAAGTTTCAAAGTGTCGATTTTCACAAACTACAAATATTCCTTAAAAATCGCCTGTATGACTTAAACGCATTCTTTCAACTGTTTACAGGAGATGCACCAGTGCTGGATCCAGGATCCAACACTGAGTAAGAAAAAGTAACGATAACACTACTTACCTGCTAAGTAAATTTCCTCCCGTAGGATAACATTGGTGATTCTATGTGAAAAAGTTTCTAAGTGTCAACTTTTAAAATACAATAATATTCCTTAAAAATCACTACTGTAACCAAAACGCTTTTACTCAACTGTTTACAAGAGATGTCCCAGGACTGAATCTAGGATCCAGTCCTGTGGTTAGAAAAGTAATCCATAAAGTAACTAATTGCATTTAACTTGAAATTCACATTGAGCTCAATGTTGCATTGTGTTTGAAATTGTGTTGCCCATTGCAACAACTGTAACTACTGTACTTAAAAGTCTATTGCCTATTTGCAAAGTATTTAAACTAAAGTAATTCATTCTGAGAAAGTATATTTTGTAATGTAATGTATAATGTAATTACAATGTAATTTAAAAATAAAATATCAAAAAATAAATAGTTTAAAAAAATGTAGTAAATCAGTATCAAAAAAATAAATATACCAATTAATACATTTAAAAATTGTCATTTACAAAACCTTTGAAATTCACTGAAAAAAACCATAGGTTTCAGACATGTTATAGTTAGGAATTAGCATTTAAAAAACCTTTGAAATTCACTGAAAAAACCATAGGTTTCAGGGACAGTTATAGTTAGTTGGACATTGCACTCGTACAAAACCCGTGAAATTCCCCCGTTGTAGTTAGTTCAGCTAACTATAACTCGCGCCCCCGCAATGCACTGCTGATGACGTAACATATTACATCACTCATGACATGGTCAGTGACATCACTGATGACATCACTGATGACATCTCAAATGACATCACTGATGACATCATCCAGTGACTGTGTGTTTCTGTAAAGGTTAAATATTTTTAATATATATATAGGGAAAGGCGTATTGAAGAATGAGTGGGTGTATAAGTGTCTGTATGGATGATTTAGTAGGTGTGTGACTAACTCTATAAGTGAGTGATTAAACGTATCTTACTGAATGCATGGGTTAGTGACTAAACTACAATGGCTGTAACTGAACTGAAGC
>CAWUFW010029805.1:0-18354 GCA_963921515.1 Calotriton arnoldi
TCAGTAATCATTTTTATGTATCAGAGTGTGAATGAAAAGATTGAGAGGCCCATATGGAGACAGATGCATTGCTGGTACGTTTCTGCCCATCAACCCCCTATTCCAGTTTCAGTGACTACAGCCAGGATTAGTTAGATGTGCTACTACTTATGTTACAGTATGCCCATGCAAACAATGGTGCAGCAGAGCTGATAGTGTTGCTTACAGTACCGGCCAGTGTTGTCGAAGAGTGGCCGGGCGGGCAGGTGGAGAGAGGGGCATAGGGGTTGTGGGTGGGCAAAATAAAAAATAATATATTTTTTTTAATTTACCTGCAGCCGCCTGCATTGCGCTCTTCTGCTCCTCTTCCCGTAGGCACAGGCTCCCAGACTGCCCTGCGGCCAATCCTGAAGCTGCTCTCATGGATGAGAGCAGCTTTAGGATTGGCCTGAATGTCCTCGATTTGCACTCACAGACAGACTGGGAGTCTGTCTGCTCTCTCCAACCTAGCAACGCAACTGGGATGGAGAGAGCTTCAATGCGCATGACGGTTTGGCCGGCCTGAGACGGCTGGCCAAACTCTCATGCGCACGGCAGGCAGTGCACTGCCACTCCTCCTGTCATCCCCCTGGCCCCGCCCCCAATACTTGGCAGGAAAGGAAAAATAAAACAATAATAAAACGTGTTTATTATCGTTTTATTTTTCCTTTCCTCGTGTTTTTGGGGGCAACGCTGCTCCGCCATAGCGGAGGAGCCGCCGCTGGTTGCTTCATGACAGTATCTGTACTGTGGCCGGAATTCCCTACACTCAGATGACACTCTAATCTTGGCACATGCAAGGCAAGGGATACTTGTAGATACAAATGGGATAGGTTAGGGCTTTAGGGACTGGGGAGTGAAGGCCTACAGAGATAATTGGAGTGTAGGAAGAGGATGCCCCATTCTGATGAGCCAAACTTTACGCTGTCCTTTAATTCTCACTAAACTCTCTTACAGTTGTATGTGATTCTCTCATATCATTCTAAACCCTGCCTTATTATTTCCATACATATGTCAAAACATATGCAAAATCATCAAATTATCCATCCTAGAGTAAGTCAAGTAAAGTGAATGTACAATGTTTTGCTATTTTCTCGAGTGTTCTTCAGCCTCAGCTTCACAATATGAATCCAGGTGCATTAAGACTCTCTCCACATTTAATTCCTGCATATTAGCGACTGTGTTACTGCTTTTTCACTACTCACATCTATTTTACTTCCCTAACATCTTTGGATGCTGCTCATGACATGCCCACCTCTGAAGTTTTGTAGTGCAGTGCTGATGTTATATCTTCAACCTCCCCCCCCCCCCAAAAACAAAATAACTGTGTTACGATCAAGTCTGGGGGAAGCCAAATCAGATTTCTTTTTGCTCTCCACAAGGCCCTTCGTTTATACTCCACTTTTGCTTACTAAGCTTGAATGCCATTAGGAACTTGTTTTTATCGTTTTGTCCTAAAATTCCCTTCTTTCTGCCTCAAAAACCCTCATCCCTAATCCTACAAATATACCTATCCTTTGCTCAGCCTGTTGGCAAAGTTGTCTGGACTCTGCACATACATTCCCATCCACCAATCTCTGTGATACTGACAATTCTACCTCAGACCCATAATATTAAGAGAATTTGAAAGTAAAATTCAGGCTATTAGAGACCACTGATGTAATCTACAATAGCATGGGAAACCCAGTCGTATTTTTCACTCCTTCTTTGCACGCCTTTATACTAAAACAGAACTTCCATGAAATAAAAATCACACATTCTTGGACAGAAAACATATCCCAGCCAGGCAACACAATCTGCTATATGCCTAACCAACTTGTAATGGAAACACATTTGAATCAGATCAATACAGACCTTAAGATTGGTAAATCCCTGGACTGAGAAGGCTGCCTGTGCAAAGGTTTCTAAAATGTGCTTGGGAAATTGTTATGTCAATCCCCAACCAATGTCTTTCACTACATTATAGCTGATAAAATCTTTCTAAATTGCAAAAGCAGATTTCAGGTTGCTTTACAACTCAAATTAGTCAACTGTTCCACACAGTGCGGTGGATAAAGGGCACGTTCTTTAACCAGTCGACAATCTAAATGAGTTAAAAAAAAAATGGGGCACCTATGCATTGATCAATGAGGAACTTGAGGAATGCATTTTGTGAAACTAATATAGCTTCATACAACGGTTTCAAAGATTGAATTGACACCAATAGCTTTTTTTTGTGAAGATGTGATTCTAAAAACTACAAACTAACATAGGTTGATTATTCAGTTTTTTTACCTTGCATTTAAACCTATGGAAATTGCCATTTGAAATGATCTAGAAATAATATGAGGTCCTGCAGGCCTCTGTGAGTTTAAAATATAATTTTCTGCTGGCCATGTGCTACTAACAATTTCCAAACCTGATAGTTCAATTATAACTCTATTGTTTCTAGTTGAATAAATAAAGTGTATATCATGTTAAAAAATAAATAGTAAATCTATTTATGAACAGCTTCAGTTTCATTGGTAGTGAAAGGACAAATATTTAAGAATAATTTAAAAAATCTAAAAAATGTAAGTAAGTATCATAAATGTAAATAGGTTAAGACACCAATTTTAACTTGGCATTTCTAGGAGAGGACAACTGTGTCCTAGCTAATAACTTAGACTTAATATAATAATGATGACCATTTTCCCAGGATTAGTTTGGTCTTGAGTAATATTTTGTCCTTACCCTGAAGCAACCTGTTATATAAATCTTAGAAAAAAAAGTTTTGAATCTTTGTTTGGGGTTCAAATTGTTAGGATTCATAAGAATGTCCAATCCCATGTATAAGAACATTCAATAACAAAGCTAGACCTATGACCAGTGTGACAGCCAAATAGGAGATTGCAATGGAGGCTGTTGGTGCAGAAGTTGTTTCTATAGGGCAGGAACACCAGAGCACAGACTGATGCACTTCTGGGGCAGTTTAGAATGATACTGCAAGCACAGCAGGACTTTCGGGGTGGGAGAAGTGGAGCCAGGATAAGAAGCTATTCCTCCAGAATATCCTTGCCTGGCAACAGTGATTGATGTGCTATTCCTGCTGCACTCAGTTTGCACCAATTTGGCATGCTTGCATCTTTTTTTTGTTTTTGCCCTGGGTGAGTGTCATGGTTAGAGATTTGTTGTTAATTTCTCTTCTTCTACAGGTCTTGTGCCCTAAACAAGTTTTTTCTTCAACACCTCCTCATTGGTGGCACCGGTAATGGTGCTTCGATTTCATTTGAGTATGTTCCAGGCATTTGTAATCCTCAGTTTGGTTCTCTGAGAGCCTCTAAGTAATCGTTGGGCTACTTACAGCATCTCCCACTATTATAGCGGGTACGAAATCCACATATATGTCATGTATGCCTTACTTGAAGTTGTTAATTTCATTTTTAGAATAATTGGCCCTTGAAATTCATCAGCTTTTATTGTGATGATGAGCTCCAGCGTGTCCTGGTTGACTCTAAGAAATCGTCATTACGGAATGTACCAGCTCTAGATGCCCTTCTCTTTCCCTAACCCTCCCCAAGGGGTGTCGCTTACCCCGATTCAGACAGGCTTTTGAAAGCACCACAAAGGGCAGAGAATGGGATTCTCGCCTTCTGTCTGTCCTTGAACCTGACAAAAAAAGCAAAGCAAGCTATCATTCAAGGAAGTTAAAATCCTCATTACCAAAAGTGGCTTTGGATTCTTAAAAAATATCACAGAATGTTTATATTTTTAACGCTACACTATGGTTGGCATCAAAAGTTCCTGAAACTCCAAACTGGGCTACCCCTTATAGGATCTCTTTATAGGTGATAACGTCAAATGCCAGTGACCGTATTTGCCAAATAACTCATTTAATATTCTGTAATGTTTGTTCAAATCGAAGAGCAACGTAGAAGTAGCTAACATTGTCTTCACTTAGGGGAAATCATGAAATGTGTTCTTTAGGTAAACTATGTATTTGCGCTTGGAGATTTAGAAATGCGTTCCCTTTATTGGGTAGGCCATTAGGATGCAACATGATGTTTCTTTCATTAACCTACAAAAATGCCGTTATCCTCCTGCAAGAGTTATGAAATGACTATATTCTACTCAAAATGTAATTATAATACATGGGATTCTGTAAATCGGCGACTTGTGATGCACCCAGGTCAGAATTTGACAATTACAGTTTGCTTTTCTCTCCTATGCTTTATTTTCTAACTTACAATGACTAGCAGAGAGAATATGTTTGTTTTTGTGCACTCCCTAGATAGTTAGGGAATAGCTAGAATCGTTCAACATGTTTCTACACAATCTGAGCTACTGCAGCATTTAAAAAAAAAAAAAAAAAAAAAACTGACATGTATTGAACTGTCTTTGCAACAAATATCTAACAGGCTTTTGATGTGTTTAACCCCTTCCCTGCGGGGGTTATTCCCCCACGTTGCGGGGGGTGAGCGCGGCGCCGCGGTGCTCGTGACGAGACCAGCTCGTCATGAGTCACGGTGGAGCTGTGCTCATGACGAGCTGGTCTCGTCACGACCCCGCCCACTGATTAATTCGCACGCACAGGCGGGGAATCAATCGCGCGTGGGAGGAGCGCAGCCGTTATGACGAGACCAGCTCGTCATGAGCACAGCTCCACCGTGACTCATGACGAGCTGGTCTCGTCACGAGCACCCAAGGGGTTAAATTTGCATTGGAGGTAATATTTGTATTCTTCACGTTTGCAAACATGCTTGTGCTTTATTATGAAAGTGCTATGCACCAACATTTTAAGTGGTTTGTGTTAAAGGTAATGGCGTGACTATGTATTATATGGGATAAAGTGCCCCCTGGTGTACATGATAAGGAGATTGCAAGTGATGGAGCAGGATTTCACGCAAAGAAACTTGCTCGAATTAACACCCCCATAATACGTACTAACAGTAAGTAGTAATAGAAAATCAACATGCACCTTACATGAACACAAGGGAAAACTGCTTTGCGCATGCATGCACTAACGTGAGATAACGCATGAAAGAACTAAAACCGTATTTACATTATGCTTTGAAAGAAACGAGAAATAATGCATGACTAGGCCGCATGTGAAATTCGTAGACTGCATGCTGCATTTTGCTTTGGAATAATAAATAATGCTGTTTTGCTTAAAGCTATGCTAGGAAAAACATAAACTAGGGATAGTGCTAAGGTGGGAGGCATAACAGTGAAAAGTGCATTTCTGTATAATTAATGAATGTCCATATTCCATTTGTCGTAGTGAACCGAATAAACCGCCATATTTCTTAAGTTGGCTGAATAGAGGAGGGGTTGGAGGAAAGAGTGAAACTGACCTGTCAGTACAGACAGAAGCGCTTAGCACAGCAGAATAAGCTCAAAGCTTCAAGGCCAATATGCTGAAGGAGAATATTGAGTGCCTGCCAAAGGATGTGACCTATCGTGGGACCAAAGACTCTTTCCGCGGACATTTCTGAATGTTATGAATAAAATGTTTAAATGTATCATATGCTAAAATGGTGAGAACAAGTCAAGAACTAGGCTATGTTATGTTATGTTATAAGATTTTGTTGAGCGCACATTTCACCCGAAGGTCTCAAAGCGCTAGCCTATCGTGGGAAAACGGTGATGGAGGGGGAGAGAAGAGCAGACTGAAAGAAAGGAAAAAGGAAAAAGAAAACTCAGAACAGCCAGGTTTTGAGAGCCTTACAGAACTTTCTGTGGTCGGTCTCCATGCGTAGATGTAAGGGAGTGAGTTCCATAGAGTGGGGGCAAGATATGAAAAGGATCTTCCGCCATTCCTGGCAGTGCGGATCTTGAATGGGATGAGAAGATGTTTATTAGCGGATCGGAGAGTTCTGGAGGGGTTATACCTGATCAGTTTATTACCAAAATATTGAGGGCCAAGTCCGCAGAGGGTTTTGTGGACCAGACAGTTGATCTTGAATGTGATGCATTTCCTGATAGGGAGCCAGTGGAGAGCTCTCAGACTTGGTGTCGAGGGGGATTGGGATGGTAGATTTAATACCAGTCTGGCCGCCGTGTTTTGGAGGACATGGAGTTTTGTTAGATGCTCTTCGTTGATGGAGACCATAAGGGCATTGCCGTAATCCAGCCGGCTGATAATTAATCCTTGCACCAGCAGCATTCGGGATGACAGTGGAACCCATTTAAAGATCTTACGGAGGCTGCGCATTAGTCCATAACAGATGCTGGCCACGTGATTGACATGATCAGACATAGAAAGATGATTGTCAATCAGCACTCCTAGGTTGCGAACTGCCGACTTAGGTGAAGGACATGTGCCGAGATTGGTAGGTCACTAATCCCTTGACCATAGGGTTTGTGCTTTGCCGAAGAGGATGATTTCGGTTTTCTGGTGTTCAGTTGGAGATGATTATTTTGCATCCAGATGTGTATATTGGACATGCACTGCCTGAATCGATGTTTGGTGTCGGTCGGGTCTGGTCCTAGCGTGATTAGTAGCTGAGTATCGTTGGCGTACGATACTGTGTCAAAGCCATGAGATTTTATCAAGCTGGATAGGGGAGCCACGTACAGGTTGAAGAGTGTGGGGCTCAAAATAGAGCCCTGGGGGACACCCTTGTCTATAGGTTGGCTGCTGGAGACGAAAGTGCCCATGCGAACTTTTGAAGTTCGATCTGTCAAGTAGCTCCTAAGCCAGTTCAATGCGGTGCCCCCGACACCCATCTCCCGCAGACGATTCACAAGAGTGCTGTGGGAGATGGTGTCGAAGGCAGCCGACAGGTCAAGAAGGACCAGGATGGCTGATTGTCTGGCGTCAAGGGAGAGTCTTCTGTTGTCTACTATTTCCAGCAAAGCGGTTTCGGTGCTATGTGAGGCCCTGAAACCGGATTGAGAGGGGTCCAGTAGATTGTTACACTCCAGGTAGGTGGTAAGTTGTTTATTGACTAGTGACTCTAGAACCTTCCCAAAGAAAGGGAGGAGGGAGATGGGCCGATAGTTGTTGGGCTGCTTGGGGTCCAAGGTGACTTCTTCAATATGGGTTTGACCATGGCCGCTTTCCACCTTGTTGGAACAGTTGAGTGTAGTAAGGATAGGTTGAGGAGCTTGGTAAGGCCTGGAAGGAGGGCAGGCCCTATTTTAGACAGAATATGAGGGGAGACTGGGTCAGCAGGGGAGCCTGATTTAACCTTGTGGAGGGCGGTTCTGACATCCTCTTGGGTGAATTCGGAGAATTGATTGAGGGAGGTAGAATTCGGGGGTGATTGTTGGCCGGCCCCTGGTGTTGTTATTCACCAGCCTTGTGGGGGAAAAGACTGTGGATGATGTTGATTTTGTCCACAAAAAAAGAGGACAGGGTGCCCACCCACTCTTGCGATATAGGCTGTTCTGGCTGGCATGAGATCGGGCTGGTGAATTCTTTTAATATTTTATACAGTTCTTTGTGAGAATTGGAGGCCTGATTTATTCTGTCACCTAGATATGTTTTTTTAGCCATGGCTATATGGTCAAGATAGCGTCTGTGGATGAATTTATAGGCCTGTCTGTCGTCGGCACTTTTTGAGTGCCTCCACTTGCGTTTTGCCTTCCTAGCGGCTAGCTTATCAGATTTTAGTTTGGCGGTGAACCAAAGTGATGATTTGTGGTAACCGTTAACTTTTATTACGGGTGCAATTCTGTCTAGGGCCTGACTGATTGCTGCCTCAAAAGACTCAACTGCAGAGTTAGGGTTATCTGTATCAGGTTAGGGGGGGGGGGGGTGGTGAAATGGAGAGAAAAAGTGGCTAGGTTGACTTTATTCCATGGCCTACTCAGTGTTGGTTCTTTACGTGAGTTGCTTGAAGCAGAAGTTATCTGTAAAGAAAATTTTAGTATATGATGGTCTGACCAGAGGACTGGTATAGGGGACTCCACCTTGATGTGGGACGAGTTGGTGAATAAGAGGTCGAGTGTGTGGCCTGCTGAATGGGTGGGGCCGCCTACCAACTGATTAAGACCCAAGGTGTTTAGGCTCGAGATGAGAGTGTTGGTATGAATATCGGATAGAAGCTCGGCATGATGGTTAAAATCTCCCAGTAAAAGAAAGTTATCAGCAGCCAGAACATGAGGCGCGATAGTCTCAATCAAATGATTGGTGAAGTGAGTTTTGTTGCCTGGATGGCGGTAAAGTAAGGCACCTCTCTAGGACCCCTTAGTTAGACAGTCCATTTTAAAAATGCAGAGTTCTCCCCAGTCCGAGAGGAGAGTATCCATTATGCTAAGTTTAGAGTTGGCTCTGAAGCCTATTGCTAGGCCGCCTCCTCTCTTGTTGTTCCTATCAAGTCTGATCAGTTGGTAATCCGGGGGGAAGGCTATTGCGATGTCTGGGAGCGAAGACTCATGGAGCCATGTTTCTGTAATAAAGAAAATGTCGGGTTTCTCGGAGTCTAGCAGGGTCCAGATTTCGAGAGCGTGTTTAGGGATGGAACGCACATTACAATATATCCCTGTTAGATGATTAGGAGGGTCTGTCGGGATGTCATTCAGAAGATCGATGGGGCAGGATTTAGAGAGGGATCGGCCATTGGCGAGTATATCTGTTTGACCAACAGTGGACCAGGCTAACGGAGGGGGATTTAAGAATTTCTCGGAGGGATATGCTCTATTAAATGTGAGGAGCCCTTGACTGGTATACTGTATTATGGCCATGGATAATAGCAGCTTTGTGGAGTGGGTGGGAAGGCAGAAAGGAGCGGGCAATCAGGAGGAAAAACGGCCAGAATGTCCGGCGTCCAGCGACGGCCAGTCGCGGACGGGCGCAGACAAGCTTGCCTTTGGTGCGCCTTCGGCACACCTTCGGCGTGCCGCTGCGCGCGTCCGCTCGGTGTACTTCCTTTTGAGAGGGTGGAAGTGGGCGGAGAGAGAAGGCTGCAGCGTCTGGAATGCTGACCGAGAAAATAGGAGCTTCCGGTGCGAGGGGAAGGTTGTTGGTGCGGGTCCCTCCGCTCAAGCGGCACAAGCCGTGGCGGAACAGGGACTGCACGTTCTGTGAGCAGGAGATGAAGGTAAGGACGGCGCAGAGAATGGGAATGGATGTAGAACAATGAGTATGTCCAAAGTCTGAATGAAGTCACAGTGGTGTGACATACCACCTCCTAAGTCCACCAATCAACTGTCAAGTTATGTGAAATGTTTAAACTGATGTGGGATGGACCTGGAGGTTTTAGGGTATAACTGGGGTGCCTTTAGGGGTGTGGTTAGAAGGAGACTTGCAGGGAGAAAGAGAAGAAGGGTGGATGCGTCGCTGTTCGTCGGTTTGCAGAGAGGCCTAGCTGATCCTGCCCCTGTCCCGCTTCTGGGTCCTGAAATCTTTGTTCCCTGATCCTATTTCAGGGGACCCCCACCATCACCTTGGCCAGGGGGGTGGTTTTCCACAGATCCTTTGGGTTTGTATTATTCTGACTCGTTCTTGAAAAATTTACTTGCAAAATGTATTTTTGTCTCTGAAACTTTTGTCTCTTCATCTATCCACTCCGTCATAGGTATTTTGTCACACATTGTTTTAGATGAAACTTATGTCTCTTCATCTATCCCCTCCGTTAGATGTATTTGATTCGCAATTATTTTACTGAACTGATGTCTCTTAATCTATCCACTCCTCATTGTGCATTATGATTATTGTGATGAAAATGAATCTATTTGCATTTTCTGATTGTTTCACTCTCCTTTTGTGGATTTCATTGTTTGCATTTGTGACCGTATGCATTGAGCATTTAACATGAGATAAAGCTTTAATAATCTTACCGAGAGTCTGTGATTATTTAGCTGACAAAATAGTTAGTTAGACAGTATTATCATTACCATCAATTCTTCAACTAATTGGTCCATCGACCAAGAGGAAAGAGAGTTGATGTACAGGTTTAGTTATGAACTCAGAATTGACAACCATGAATTTGTGAAGGAAACAAATTGAAACATCATTAAAACCTGAACCCCAGCGCATCAGGGATTTGGCCGAATGTGTATGGGCCAGTATATTGTGATGTATTGAGTATTGATCCCTGATTAGAAATTGGCCTTGCGCTGGAACACAAGTAACCTCGGAAAAATTAATTCATACATTTGAGAAAGTTCCATAACCTTATAAAGAAACTCAGCCTTTGGCATTGTTCCTCTATATATTTATGGAACTCCTCAGAGACTTGCAATATCCATATAATTTACGGCAGGGGTAGTTTATCCCTTATATTATTAACATAATCAGTTGAAATGAAAAATGATTTCTTTTCTCAAATGTATAAATTAATTTTTCTTCTTATAGAACTAAAAAAAATAAATGCACATCTCATAACACTCTTTCAAAACAAACAAGTTGGACTTGGAAAAGAGCTTGGCATGAAAATGTCAATGACTTGGTGCACCTATCTGGGGAACACATGAAGATTAGCATGAATGTTGAAATAGTTCCACCTCAACAAAGAACTGTTATTAGGTGCTGTTGGATACCCTTAGAGACGCTGAAACTGGGTGCCGGGGCACCGCAAGGAGAGCGAGCACAAGTCCCACCTACCAGACACACCAGGTTAACATGCCTGCCGGCACCCCGTTGAAGCCCGCAGTTAGGGATTGAAAGTTATAGGTACTTATTGACCAATGACTTACTAAACAAGGTGAGCCAAAGATACACTCACTTAAGCTGTGATACTACTCAGCCCTCACAACCTTAGGTCCTGAAGAAAGCCCCCCGACCCACATGGGCAATCCAATGGGGCTGAAACATGTCGACCACTCACTTGGACGAATGAGTGCCAAAGATTAGTAACTTGTCTTCTCACGTACCACACTGTTTTTACTTTCTTCCATTCCGAACTGAATAAAGCTCCAGTTCAGGTTTTGCAAGGATTTTTAACTCACCTCACTTGAGCACCCCTCTTTTTCATCACTGATCACTACTGCTATAACCGATGGGTCTTCCTCCGGGTGAAGGATAGCATACCAAAAGAAACCCAATGATGATGCTGTCACGTTTTTAGTCAGGCGGAGAATCAAGATATACCGCCTCACGGCCTGTACACGTGAATGAGGGTTTTAAAGACGGCAAAAAAACCGACCCTGGTTACACAGGTACAAGTGATCCATTCCCCATTGATAGTAGATTTCTGAAAACTAGACACCCGGGGAAATCCAGGGAGGTGTGGCTTGCGTGGATCTCCCAATGTTTTCCTACCCTGAATCCCCTGCAAACCTCAAATTTAGCTAACAAAAAACATATTTTCCTCACATTTCTGTGTGGGAAAGTTGCAGAATCACCTGGCCGACTCAAATTTTCTACCACCCAGCATTCCCCCAGGTCTCCCGATAAAAATGCTACCTCGCTTGTGTGGGTGGGCCAAGTTTCCACAATGTAGAGGCAGCCTACAGATCCCAACACTGGGACCAGACAAATATGCAGCCCGAGAGCCACAAACCCCCACAGGGTCTGGACCAATCGGACCTATACCAGGGAAAACAGAGAACCAAGGCCGAGCGGAGCTGAGCTGAGCCAGAAACACATGTGAACAAGGGGAACAACTGACAACCAGGATCCCCTGGGAGACATTGTCCGCAAGCATAATGAACCAACACTCTTGCTGGGAACCCCAGGTCTGGACGTCGAATGGTAGATTCTGGAGAAAAGATCCCTCAAATGTCTGTACGAGATGACCCTATCCCACAGACAACCACCAACAGAGACCATCCACAGCACACCCCAGACCAACCAACCGTTCAGCCGGATCGAGGGGCAGGGGAATGAGGCTATCCTGGCCAAACCATGAGGGACACAAGAACCCACCAGTATACGAACTGACCTCGTCCCCAGGAGGGCAGGTGAAAATCCAAAGGCTGCACCCCTGAAGCAGCAAAGGGCAGGACTAAGCCCCGAAGGACACCAGCCCTAGTTACAGTGCAGGGACCAGCCCATGATAATGAGGATAAGAGCTTCAGGAAGGAACCCAGCAAACTGAGGCATACGCAGGAAGAAGAAGGCAACATGGAACACCCCAAGAAGGTGGCCCGCCGCCAAACTCGGACTTAGTTTCCTAGGCCCAAAGACAACCGTTCTGTCCGGCACAAAATCTGGAAACCAGACTTCCCCAGCTGGAGCAGAAAAGAGCAGCCCAGGATAGGCTTGGGAGGAACCTACCCCAAACATCTGGCACCACACCAATGGAAACCCACCAAATGAGGGAGCATGGAGGCAAAACAAGCCGTCCACAGACCAAAAACCAGGGATAAAGGTGACCCAAAAACCTGCACCCTCCACCATCCCAAGGAAAGAGACAAGCGCATCTGAGAAAAATACACCAGGCAATAATCCCACCTTGGCAAAAACATCCTAAAACACCAATAGAAAGGTTATGCCACAGAAGGGGACACAGAAACTCCCTAGATGCCAACAGGTGCAGCAAAAAAAACATCCAAACACAACCAGACACAGGATTGTCTGTCTCCGCCCCAAAAAGGTGTGACTGGGACCAAAGCACATCTGGAACTGAAGACAGGAAGAGTAGCACAGGGGACACAGAGACATCCCCAAAGGCAATGGGCTGAATAAACCCCCAGAGGACACATACCACAGAAACCTACTCACTCATTCAGCCCCTGAAAAAAGGAGGAATGGTAGCCAGAAACAACCCAAGAGCATCCCCATAAACACTACCTCCCAGGTAGCCTGCCATGAAGCAGGGTGTTCCCAAAAACCAGAACCAGGCACTACCCCGGGAACAAGCCACGACTTCGGAAACCAAATCAGGAAGAATCCAGAACCACTCAGAGGCAAAGCAGAAAAACCTCCATGGAAAAGTGGCCAGGGGAGACCTGGCAAGCACCTCAGATACCCCACAGCATCGTTACCCAAACACGAGCCATAGAACATAGGGAGACCAGTGGAAATCTCTGCCCCCCGGTAGTCAAGAAAAAAACAGTACTGCCTGGGCCCCAAGCCTCCCACTCAGACCATGCCCAAAGCCAACTAATTCAGACACTAACATCAGTGTCACCCTACCATAGCCCCTCGGCTGGCAGGAAGACATGTCACCCTTCTGGTCGACACCCCTGCCCCACTGGAATGTCGGCCAGGGAACACTCTGTAACATGTAGCCCCATAACACACTGGCATATCACACCTACATGTTGGCAGCCGGGAAAAAAAACACTGAGACGCCCTGGCTAATACCTGTAACCTACAGAGCCAGCAGTTTAGACCTCAACTACTAGGCCACCAGAGACATCCCGGCATTGCTCCTAAGGAGACAACCACCAGCACCACACCCCAATGTCGATGGAGCCCCAAGGGTACAAACAGGCACAACAATCCAAATACCAGGAATTGAACACCTAATCTTCAGAGTAAGGGGCATATTCTCAAGGACTTATCGCCGATTTATCGGCACTTTAGCGCCGCAAAAGTGGCGATAGATTTATCGTCCAATTCTCAAGCTGGTGCAAACTGACAATATCGCCAGTTTACCAGCGATAGCTGCCGCAAAAAACATTGCCACAGATGAGTGCAACAACTAGCGCTAATGATATGCAGAGTAGGCGTTCCCGTGCAAAAACACATGAAAACACCACTTCGCGATATTCTCAACGACCAGCCAGATCTGCGATGCGAACCAAGAACAGGCGATAAGGCGCGTTAGCTGCAGGGATTTAACACCTGCCTTCTGCTGGTGCTAAGCAGGACGACTACCTGCAGTATGAAAAGGAGCCCAGCCCAGAGCCACATCTGAAGACCCACAGATGCCATGGAGCCAATGAACATGCAGCTCGGAGACCCAAGAGGGCCACAACACCCACCGCCACCACCCCCAGGACCCACCCCACCAGACCCCCCCCAGACTACCACCGAGGCAGCGTAGGACAAGACTGCGGACCTTCCGAAAACAGCATGGCCCCACAGCCACACAAGTGCAGAATGTGGGGAGAGGTGGGAACCAAGTATGTGTGAAGGAGGCAACTCACCCATGAAGAAGAATGTACACAATGCCAAGTGTGGTGGTGATGTGCTGGACAGACCACAGAATGCAGAGCACAGACATGTCCATGTGGACATATACTACTGGGGTTTGTAGTGTTGTGGACAGTGGTCGCAAACATGTTAACTCAGGCAGTGGGGAAGACCTTGGACATGTAGCTGTGCCGTCCCCCCCTGTAAGTGTAAGCGCAGTGGGCTGGGCCGGCGTACGCTACTCCAGCGTAGGAGTGCAGATAAAAAGGCCGGGGCTCTGGGCATGGTTCTCTTCCGTGATGGGCAACGCGTCTGCCAGGGCGGTGCACCTCACCCTGCCATGAGTCCGCCGCCGTGACCTCCAGACTCGGCGACACAGGCCCCCAGTGCATCCAGCGGCACAGCAACATGGAGTCATGTGTGTGCTGGATACTGCCTCAGTCCTACACTGCGGTCAGCAGGTCCCACAATTCAAATTGTGCCACATCTCTGTTAATGGAGGAAACCACTAGTCAACAGACATTGCCCCCAGTGCGGCCCGCCCGGACGACGCATCCTCATTGGCTGTGCACCTGCTGAGCGCTCCAGGTGCCACTGACCCTGTGCAACACAAGTCGACGCCACGTGGCTGTGTGCCCTTTCTGACCGCTGCCTCCGGCCCACACTGCGGTCAGCAGGGCTCGCAAATCAAATCCAATCCTGACCTGCAAGGACACGCCATCATCGCTGGCTGCACACCCGCCACCACCGCCAGGACCACCTCCAACCAACAACTGCCAGAGTCGGAGGAGTCTCACAGCCAGCCTATCTAAGTTGCTCACACCTGTCCTGGATGCCATCATCAGCTTGATACCCTGCTCAGCTCTTCAGGTGCCACTAACTCAGTGCACCACAACTCATGGACCCTTTATGATTGAATCTGTGTGTGTGATCCGATGATCACTGTTCTAGTTGTTGCCAGCACCAACCACTCCCTGAGGGCTGGTTTACACTCACCCCACACCCATCCAGCACAGGCGTCACTGGACATGTGACCCTGGTAATAAAAAGGGGCCGGGAGCACGTGCCTGTAGCCAGTTCCACTATCTATCTAAGTGTGTCCGTGTGGTCATTATGTATGCATGATGGGCCAGGGCCCTACCACATTACATTGTGCTGTGGACAGCGGACGCAACCATGTCACCTCAGGCAGGGGGTAAGACCTTGGACACGCAGCTTTGTCATCCTCCCCGTATGCGTAAGCTGAGTGGGCTGGGCCGGCGTACGCCAAGCCAGCGTAGGGGTGTGAAGGATTTGCCCTGGGCTCTGGGCGTGGTTCAGTTCTGGCCTGGACAAGGAAGTATCTAATGAGTGTGTCACTGTTGTAGTGTCGGTGCCACCCAGTCTGCAATTGACAATGTTGCAATGTAGCATGCACCCGGAGGGCGGGCTCGCACGAACGGGGAAATGAAGGAGCGCAAGACCGCTTGGGGTCTTGGCTCATACATGCCAAGTGTTGTGTGTATCTGTATTGCCGCAGCATGAGCCAAATGCCTTGCCTTAATCGCAGCGCGAGTTCAGCCAGGCATGAACTCTACATCTGTGTCCGCCCTATCCTTCCCACAGGCATACACTCACGTGGCCGCCCACCTCCAATGGCCAACATCACAGTGTCGTTGTCAGGCTTGTGGACATGCTCAGACAGGCATGACAATGGTGTGCCGTAGGAGCGCAAGTGATGCAACCGCGCAGCGCACACAAGTAAATAGGCTCAGGGGGAGGGAGGAGCAGCTGTGAGGCAATGTAATACACAGTGATGCCGCTCATTTGCCACATGCAAGACATGTCAAACATGAATCCCAAAGTCGCACACATCCCTCCCCACCCCCAACCTGCCACTTCACATTTCCTGAATGCAAGCAGATGAGAAACTAACATTAGTGATGAAAGCTCCTTTGTCTGAACTATCAGGCGGAAGCACATCTGCACCTCCGACCTCGGAATTGCATGTGCCTGGCACCCCCTGACAGATACTATAGCAGCTGATGATGACTCCCACACTACGCACAGCCCGACGAATGACCAACGTATACACACCCCACACACATAAGTCCTTGCTCGAAGTTATCTTGCATGGAATGGCCATCACACTTACTCTCACACCATCCCAGGCGTACAACCGTTGCACACTTCAACAACTCATTTTTCCGAGCTGTGGCATTTCATCCACATAACTGGCGCAGGTCAGAACAGTGCCACTTCAACCAGGGCCACTAACGCAATGGCAGAACATCCCGGACACATGCACAACCCCTGTCACGTGGAACTGTACCGTGCACGTATGCTGCATTTACTGGGGGCACAGCCATTGGTAGTGCTGCGGATCAGTTACCGGCTAAGCTTCCGCCTTGCCAACGTCACCTGCGTGCAGCCTGTGTTGCATTGTCGCTCGTGCATATTCGAGTGGTCCATGGATGTCTGCCTATCCAACAGGACGGTAGCCAAACTGAATTTCGACATGTGTGTGCGCCCCATGTTGGCCCACAACCATGAGTGTCACCGTGACACCCATCTATAGGATGCCTGGATGCTTGGCATACATGCTGGCAGCTGGACCTGGGAGATTGCAGAACTCCTCATGTGCAGTGACCAAACTGAGCCGCTCCCCTATTGGGCTGTAGTGCTAATTGGTGAAAGGGGGTGGACGCAGCACATCTGTCCGGACCTGTTAATGGTTAGCCTCGCCGTCCTGTTCGATGAAGTCGACAACGACCTCATGTTAGAAATCATTGCCTACGAAGCTGCACTAGCTTTCATGGACGTGTAACTACGTACCTGCAGACACAACAGTTTGGAACACATTGCACATGTCCCACACCTTGTTGGAACTTGGGGTTCTGGTCACATCTCCCACGACGACAGTGGACATGGCTGCATTCACCTGGACTCCGAATACATGAGCGAACGACAACGCGGGTAAACACACACCTGTGAATGGTGCGGCACTCCCCCGGAGTGGACAGCGGCGCTTGGCAACGTTCCACGTTCTGACATACTGCTGCATCGGTCTGCATGTTGTGGCACTTATCTTGGCCGTACTGACACGCATATGCTAATAAAGTCTACGCACCTTCACTTGTATTCAACTGTGATGAGTGTTGATTTGTATGACAATGTGTGTCTCACTGCCTATCTGGGTCACGGCCATCTATGCATTACTACACCATCAGGGATGTGGGGTTGTACTAGTACATTATCATCTCACAGTTTCCTGCTATCCCACATGCGAATGGCCATTTTCCACACACAAGCGGCAGCAGTTGTGTCCTCTTTTCTGTTGTGCTGGTGTTGCTGTTTGTTCAACATTGTTGTACATGTTGCGGTGCTCTGGATCTTATGTGTGTGTGCTGCATTGTAGGTGAGTTGCCCCTTCTGCTCTGATTTGGCTGGCCCTTATCCCTTTCAGGCGGTGTGGCTTTCACTTCTGTGCTTATGCAGTGCTGTGATGTTGCAGACTTGGGTAAATTGGGCTCTTGGTTGGTGTGTGCCATTGTGCCCATCTCCCCCATCCCCCAGTCCCTGGTGGTTACTCACCCTGTTGCTGTTGTGTCGGGTCATGTTGAGCAGTGTCCGGTCCCCCAACTCCTGCCACCATCTCCACACTGATTACTGTGGTCACCATTTCCTCCATCTCATCCAGCTCCTCCTGTGGCGCTGGACTCCCACCTCCAGTCTGCATTGCTGCCTTCTGGATGTCTGCGAGTTTCTGCTTGGTCTTGCGCTGCACATCATTCCAGCGCCTCTTGACCTCGTCCATTGTCCTCCTCAGCATTCCGACTGCATTCGCCTTGTCCAGGATGGACTTCCATATTCCATTTTTTGTTGCCAATGACACAGTGGAGGTGACGAACAGTTGTTGATGGTGTTCTATCACCTCTGTGATCAGGATCCTGTTTTCCTGCGGACTGAACCGCGTCTTCCTCTTCTTCTTCTCTTTGCCCTTCCCTGACCTGAGGTCCCAGGCTGGTCCTCCGTGGGGCTTGTGGGGTTCTGGTTGTCCTCTGTGCTTGCTCCGGCTAGCTCCATGGTGCTTCGCAGTTGTTTGTGTTTTGTGTTGCCTCTTTTATTGTGCTTTTTGCAACCTGAATTGTGGGACTTGCAGGCCTGGCGCTGCTTATCGCTGGATTTTTTATCACGGTTGGGCACATCGCAACTTTTTTCACGTTCGGGTTGAGATTTTTATCGCTGTCCCGGTAGTGTTATTGCGGACATTTGCAGTGTTATCGGGGTACTATCGCATGTTATCGCCGTGTTGAGAATGCCACGTTAACACAGAGTTATTTTCCCACGATAGACGGCGATATGAAAAATTGCGTTAACCTATTTTGGCGATGATTATCGCACGTTCTTGAGAATATCCCCTAAGG
>CAWUFW010029806.1:0-18352 GCA_963921515.1 Calotriton arnoldi
TTGACAGTGTTGAAAGGAAGGAAAGAGGAACTCAGGTAAAAAGAAAGCGAGACAGAGTGAGAGAGAAGGTGTGTTTTCTTTGTGGTAAGACATACTTTCAAAGAGAGATATTCAAACAAGGAGAAATAAAAAACTCAAACCTTTATCAGAGAAATTACCATTGCCTATAATTTTACCTCAGAGACCACAGGATTTGAACACATAACCTTTAGAGTAAGAGTTAGGGATCTTAACCACTAGGCATCAGTGACTCATAAGTATGCTGCACAAAAACATATATGACATTCGAATGAAACAGTCCAGTGTATGCAGTGCCATAGGTTAGAGTTCACCTATGTTGACACCATTGACAGTGTTGAATGGAAGGAAAGAGGGACAGAGAGAGAAAAAGAAAGTGAGACAGAGGGAGAGAGGAGATTTGTTTTCTTTGTGGTAAGACATACTTTCAAAGAGAGATATTCAAACAAGGAGAAATGAAAAATAAATCCAAAATTTATCAGAGAAATTACTATTGCCTATAATTTTACTGCAGAAACAACAACCTTTGAAAAGCTAGAATTTGAACACATACATTAAGTGCAAGAGTCAGAGACCTTAACCACTTGGCCATAGTGACTCACAGATACTCTGCAAGAAAACTTAAATATGACATTCGAATCAAACAGTCCAGTGTATGCAGTGCCAAAGGTTAGAGTTCACCTATGTTGACATCATTGACAGTGTTGAATGGAAGGAAAGAGGGACAGAGAGAGAAAAAGAAAGTGAGACAGAGGGAGAGAGAAGATGTGTTTTCTTTGTGGTAAGACATACTTTCAAAGAGAGATATTCAAACAAGGAGAAATGAAAAAAAATTGAAACATTTATCAGAGAATTTACCATTGCCTATACGTTTACCTCAGAAACCACAAGATTTGAACACATAACCTTTGAGTAAAAGTCAGGGACCTTAACCACTGGGCCACAGCAACACATAAGCACTTAGCACGAAAACGTATATATGACATTCAAATCAAACAGTCCAGTGTATGCAGTGACATAGGTTAATGTTCACCTATATTGACATCATTGACAGTGTTGAATGGAAGGAAAGAGGGAGAGAGAGAGAAAAGGAAAGAGACAGAGGGAGAGAGAAGATTTGTTTTCTTTGTGGTAAGACATACTTTAAAAGCGAGATTTCAAACAAGGAGAAATGAAAAAAAAATTCCAACATGTGTCAGAGAAATTACCATTGCCCATACTTTCACATCTGAAACCACAGGATTTGAACATATAACCTTTAGAGTAAAAATCAGGGACCTTAACCACTAGGCCACAGTGACTCAACAGTACAGTGCACGAAAACTTATATATGACATTCAAATCAAACAGTCCAGTGTATGCAGTGCCATAGGTTAGAGTTCACCTATGTTGACATCATTGACAGTGTTGAATGGAAGGAAAGAGGTACAGAGAGAGAAAAAGAAAGCGAGATAGAGGGAGAGAGAAGGATTGTTGATAATCAACCTGAGAATATTGTCTGTTTATTTATGTTTTCTTGTGGGTGGTAATAGCACATGATCCATACAGTGACACTTTTTTGGTCACATAGTACTCTTGTCTGAAACTAGGATTTGGACAACAGGGACTTCTTTTGTTTTCCTACTTTGCTACCCGTCCCTTTTGTAATAATTAGGGTAACTCCCTTTCTCTTTGACATTTTCTTTGTGGTAAGACATACTTTCAAAGAGAGATATTTAAACAAGGAGAAATAAAAAAGAATTCCCAAATTTATCAGAGAAATTACTATTGCCTATAGTTTTACTGCTGAAATGAAAAAAACATTTATATAGCGCGATAGCTACCCTGAGGCATCCCAGCGCTGCAGACGGACGTGGACAAAAGGGGAGTACAGATGTTTATAGGGGGTTGTTGAATAGTAGGGTTTTTAGCAGTTTGCGGAAGGGTAGGAGTTTGGGTTCCGCCAGCATACGGAGGGGAAGGGTGTTCCATAGCTTAGATGAATTATAGGAAAAGGAGCGACCGCCACATCTCTCTCTCTTTATTTTGGGGACTAGGGCGAGGGCGGAGGACGCTGATCGGAGCTGTCTGTTAGGTTGGTAGGATGTGATCAGCGATTGGCTGACAGACGGGCCACTCTTCCAGAGTGCCTTGTGGGCAATGCACAGGGCCTTGAATTGGATTCTCTCCCTGACCAGTAGCCAGTGCAGGCTCCTTAGTCCTGGGTTGGCTGAGTGTCGACGGGGGGTCTGGAGGAGTGTGCGGGCTGCGCAGTTTTGGATAATCTGAAGCTTGCGTATCGTGGATTGGGGGGCCCCTAGATATAGGGCGTTCCCGTAGTCCAGGCGTGACAGGATAAGGCCCTGGACCATGATTTTTCTTGCCTGGAATGGGAGAAGGGGGAGTATTTTACGTAGCAGCCTAAGTAATCCGTAGCAGGAGGCCGAGAGTTTTGCCGCTTGATGGTTAAAGTTAAGGGAATGGTCCAGCCAGATGCCAAGGCTTTTAATCTGGTTTTTGGGTACTGGGGCGGGGCCAAGGCAATTTGGCCAAAGTAATTCAGAGTGGAAGGAGGGAGTGTTTCCTAAGAGCATGAGCTCGGTTTTGTCCCCATTGAGTTTTAAACAGGAGAGTGCCATCCAGTTGGAAACCTCCTCTAGGCAACTTCTTAGGTTGCTTGGTGTCTTGTCTGGCTGGTTTAGGGCCACCACAAGCTGAGTATCGTCGGCGTAGGTGATGATTTTTATGCTGAATGGGTGGACGATCTCAGCTAGGGGGCTCATGTAAGTATTGAACAATGTGGGGTTCAGGGAGGAGCCCTGAGGTACCCCACAATTTAGCGGCATGCTAGTGGAAACAACATCACCTTCAAAAACCTGGAAAGAGCGGTCGGCTAGAAATGATTTTAACCAGGTGATTGCGCTGCCTGATACTCCTAAGTTCATGAGTCTGTGGATCAATATGTCATGGTTTACAGTGTCAAATGCGGCACTTAGGTCGAGAAGGATAATTGCCACAGAGCCTCCTTGATCGAAGATTTTCCTGGCCTCCTCGGTTACTGCGAGGAGGGCAGTTTCGGTTCCATGTTGGGGACGGAAACCAGTTTGTGAGAGGTCAAGTAGGTGGTTAGTTTCTAGGAACTCTACCCGTGCTGAATTGACATGTTTCTCCAAGATCTTACTCAGCCACGGGAGAAGGGAGATCGGCCAGTAGTTACTAAGGTTGTCTTGGTCAAGGTTGGCTTTTTTAAGAGAGCCTTGACCATGGCACGTTTCCAGAGGGGGGAACAATGCCAGAGGAGATAGAGGTGTTAAGCAGGTCGAGGGTAGTAGGAAGGATATTTCCTATGACTGGCAGCAAGGCTCGAGGGGGTGCAGGGTCTAGGGGGGAGCCAGATTTCGCCCGGTGCATAATAGGAACTAAAGTGGTAAGGTCAAGAGGGGAGGAGGGAATCCAGGGTGGCTGGAGATCCAGATCCTGAGCTGGGGAAGGCAACCGAGGCTGGTTCGGACTGGGTAGGGGAAAAGGTGGAGTATATTTTTAGTATTTTGTGGTGGAAGAATTCCTCCAGATTGTCACAGCGGGATTGAGCATTGGTCGAGTTAGGTTGTTTCTGAGGCAGTTTGAGGAGAGTTTTGGCAATCTGATAAATTTCCTTGGGGGAGTTCGCAGCAGTCTTAATTTTGCCTTCATAAAAAGCTGCTTGGGCGGTTTTGATTTTGTCTTTATAGTTTTTAATTGCCTCCCTATAAACGGATTTGCTGGAGGAGGAGTAGTCAAGTCTCCATTTCCTCTCTAGCCTTTTACAAAGTTGTTTAAGTTCCCGTAATTTAGGGGAATACCAGGGGGAGGTTTTGGCTCTATGTTTCGTTTTAGAGCACTTTATGGGGAGCACATCATCTAGGGAGCCCTGAATCCAGTGATTAAATTCCTCATTAGGGTTGCTGGTTGGTTTTGTGGCTTCAAGGGCAGATATCCAATGTTCCAAGGGAAGCTTGGACCATTTACGTTCCCTGCGAGAAACCGTGATAATGGGGAGGGGGGAATCGGAGGTGACCCAGGACAGAGGGATCAGGAAGTGATCAGACCAGGGGATCTGGGAAGGCACTCCTGTTGTAAGTTCGGTGCAGTTGCTAAAGACAGGGTCGAGTAGATGGCCTTTAGTGTGAGTGGGTTCAAACAGTTTCTGTTTGAGTTGAAGTGCAGAAAGGCTCATAATCAATTCCTTGGTGGTGTGGTCAGAGGTATCATCTAGGTGGATATTGAGATCCCCTAATACTGTGAAATTGGATGGGGAGCAGGCAAGATTCGCTATGGTAGGGGGGAGGGTGTTGAGGAATTGGCCAATGGCCCCAGGTGGGCGGTAGATAAGTAACCCAGAGAAGGTACCCGTGGAGGAGAAATTAATGGCAAAAAGAGACTCTCACAATCTGGTACCTGGTTTGGGAGGATGCGACAGTTATAGTGGTCCTTAAAAATAATCGCTAAGCCTCCTCCTCTGCCCTTTTTGTGATCTTCTCGTTGTATGAAGTATCCTGCTGAAACGACAACCATTGAAAAACCAGTAGTTGAACACATAACCTTTAGAGCAAAATTCAGAGACCTTAGCCACGAGATCACAGTGACTCATAAGTACTTTGCACGAAAACTTATATATGACATTCGAATCAAACAGTCCAGTGTATGCAGTGCCATAGGTTAGAGTTCACCTATATTGACATCATTGACAGTGTTGAATGGAGGGAAAGAGGGAGAAAAAGAAAGCGAGACAGAGGGAGAGAGAAGGTATGTTTTCTTTGTGGTAAGACATACTTTCAAAGAGAGATATCCAAACAAGGAGAAATGAAAAACAATTCCAAAATGTATCTGAGAAATTACTATTGCCTATAGTTTTACTGTAGAAACCACAACCATTGAAAAACCAGTAGTTGAACACATAACCTTTAGAGTAAGAGTCATAGACCTTAACCACTAGGCCACAGTGACTCATAAGTACTCTGCACAAAAACGTATATATGACATTCAAATCAAACGGTCCCTTGTATGCAGTGCCATAGGTTAGAGTTCACCAATGTTGACATCATTGAAAGTGTTGAATGGAAGGAAAGAGCTCCAGAGAGAGAAAAAGAAAGCGAGACAGAGGGAGGGAGAAGATTTGTTTTCTTTGTTGTAAGACATACTTTCAAAGAGAGATTTCAAACAAGGAGAAATAAAAAGAAAATTCCAACATTTATCAGAGAAATTACCATTGCCTATAATTTTAACTTAGAAACACAAGGTTTTGAACATGTAACCTTTGGAGTAAGAGAACATAACCACTAGGCCACAGTGATTCATGATTAATTTGCATGAAAACTTATAAATGACATTCAAATAAAACACTCCAGTGAATGCAGTACCATAGGTTAGAGTTCACCTATGTTGACCTCATTGACAGTGTTGAATGGAAGGGTAGAGGGAGAGAGAGAGAAAAAAAAAGCGAGACAGAGGGAGAGAGAAGATTTTTACCTCTCTTGCCTCTTTCTACACATCTGTTGGTTCTTTCTGCACTTCTCTTGCATCTTTCTGCATCCCTCTTGCCTCTTTCTGCACCCCTCTTCCCTCTTTCTATATCCCTCTTCCCTCTTTCTGTACCTCTCTTGCCTCTTTCTGCACCTCTCTTGCCTCTTTCTGCACTTCTCTTGCCTCTTTCTGTAACTCTGTTGCTTTTTCTGCACTTCTCTTGCCTCTTTCTGTACCTCTCTTGCCTCTTTATTCACCTTTCTTCCTATTTCTGCGCCTTTCCTCCTCTTTCTGAGCATTGTCTTCCCTCTTTCTGCACTTCTCTTGCTACTTTCTAAACCTCTCTTTTTTCCTTCTGCACCTTTCTTCCTCTTTCTGCACCTTTGTTACTCTTTCTGCAGTTATCTTGGTTCTTTTTGCACCTCTCTTTCCTCTTCCTGCACCTCTCATGCCTCTTTCTGCACTTCTCTGGCTTTTTTCTGCACTTCTCTTGCTTCTTTCTGTGCCTTTCTTCCTCTCTCTGCACTTTTCTTCCTGTTTCTGCAGTCCTCTTGCTTCTTTCTGCATTTCTCTTATCTCTTTCAGCACCTCTGTTTGTTCTTTCTGCACTTCTCTTGCTTCTTTATGCACCTCTCTTGCTTCTTTGTGCACCCCTCTTGCCTCTTGCTGCACCCCTCGTCCTTCTTTCTGCACCTTTTTTGATTCTTTCTGTACCTCTCTTGCCTCTTTCGGCAGTTCTCTTGTCTCTTTCAGCAGTACTCTTGCCTCTTTCTGCAGTTCTCTTGCTTCTTTCTGCACTTCTCTTGCTTCTTTCTGCACCCCTGTTACCTCTTTCTGTACCCCTCTTCCCTCTTTCTGCACCTCTCTTGCCTCTTTCATTACATCTCTTGTTCTGCACTTCTCTTCCCTCTTTCTGCATACCTCTTTTCTCTTTCTGCACCTCTGTTGCCTGTTTCTGCACCTCTCTTGCTTCTTTCTGCACTTCTCTTGCCTCTTTCTCCTCCCTTCTTGCCTCTTTCTACACCTCTGTTGGTTCTTTCTGCACTTCTCTTGCTTCTTTCTGTACCCCTCGTGCCTCTTTCTACACCCCTCTTCCCTCTTTCTGCACCCCTCTTGCCTCTTTCTGCACCTCTCCTGACTCTTTCTGCACCTCTCTTGCCTCTTTCTTCACCTCTGTTGCCTGTTTCTGCACCTGTGTTTGCCTCTTTCTGCAGTTCTCTTGCTTCTGTCTGCACTTCTTTTGCTTCTTTTTACACACCTGTTGCGTTTTCTGTGCCCCTCTTCCCTCTTTCTGCACCTCTCTTGCCTCTTTCAGTAATTCTCTTGCCTCTTCCTGCACTTCTCTTGCCTAGTGGCGGCTGGTGACATTTGAAAGTGGTGGGGCGTAAAATTGTCGTATTGCACTGCGGCGAGCGAGCGAGCCCGAACAACCTAAGGGAAAATTTTGAAAAAAGAGTGGGCAAATGGTGCATTTTCAAGCAAATTTGAGGAAGCAGGAAGGTTAATAAAGCAATAAGATTGAATTATCATTTAAGAAATTGCCAATTTTTATGAGCTATAGAGGACAATCTTTGCGTATGTTCATGTTATCATTTGCCCATATTAACCTTTGAACACACTGATACACTTGTAATGGTTTTAACTATACAATAAATACATTCATTGACTGTGCAGTGCTGTACAGTGCTGGGAAAGAGCAGGCTGGACCAGACTGTGTCAGTCGCAGCCACTTAGCTCCGACTTGCAAGCAGGCACGCAGCCCACTGAGCTACCCTGATGGCCTCCTATGACAATGTTATTTGCCCCTCGTGACACAGCCTTGACCAGAGAATCCCCTGCATGAACTGTGGCCCATGACAACTTTCCTATGCCGTGCTGAGTCTAGAAGGTTTGTACGGCTGCCGCCGGTACTGGTTTGAAAGCTCTGACATCAGCAGCTTTCACTGGAACTACTCTGCAATTCAGACACACTTCCTCTGAAAACTGAAACCCTGCTACGGTGCCACATATTAACCCTTTCAACAATCACCACGTTACCCCTTCAACTCTCTGCGCATTCTGGAACACTTTCTTCAGTGAGACCCAGAGGCATTCTGGTACTTGCAGTCTTTCACACCACATCAATTTTAGTACTCTAGAGTTGTTTTCTATTGAGACTCTGCGGTATTCAGGTTCCTTCAGCCATTCACATCACGGTCTTTCCTGTATTTTCTAGACTTAAAGTCAATATAAAATGCATCTAATTAATCACCTTAGATACGTTCTCCAGATAGTTTTCAGACGCTCTTTGCGTTCTGGGTTATTATATGAGTATACTATGCCATGAAAAATAGAGACACCATTTTACCAAAATTTGCGTCACCCAAACAATTACCTCTGCTCAGCTATCAATAAAAGAACAGAGCTTCCACTTGCAGGAGCCATTTTACACATATATATTTTTCGTCTACAGGTGCAGTTTCGACAGCTGATTGGAGCACAAGGTTACACGCATAAGCACCATGAGAAATAAAAACAGAAGGGCAATCTCTGCGAGAAGAAAGGGGCTCCCTCAGCCACGCAGTTATTAAATCCCGGCCGCTATTTTAAGAAGCGTGGGGATTTCTGTTAGCATAAGGGACAGGGGAATAATGGCATTGAAAAAACGCAGGTGGCCGTGCACAGCGCTGTAATTAAGTAAAGGTCAGGCTTGGCTTGGCATTCCCCTGGTGAGGAGAAGGGGTTATAGCCACTGGGCTAATTAAACAAGAGAGAAACTGCGGCGCAGCATCCCGCCATGGCTAAACAAACAAAAACAGCCCTCTATAAATTGACATATAAGATGGCTGACTCATTAACTCCACAGCAGGCCCAGCCTTTGGACAACCCGAATCCTTTGGCGTCAAAACAACCTCTCTCATCTAGGAAACACATACCTTAGGCAAAGCGGCATTATACCAGAGAGACAACATGGTGAGCCCAAGCAAGTGCCCGAGCTAGATCACGTTGTGCTCAAGGGGACTTTGCGGTACGCCTTTTCTCGTGAATCCCAAAGGCGCACGTGAATTTTTCAAGCTCCATAATCAGAGGCCGGGAGTGTTTCCGCGCAACCAAGGGCCTGGGCGCACGTCGATAGAAGGATAAGCAATGCCCCCTGCGACCCGAGCTTCATCCGCAGTGATTGGCAGAACTAGGGCGCCAACCGCGGGCACAAGCAGGTCCCTCTCTTCTTTCTTTGGATGTTGCAGAGGACACAGAAAAAGATATATATCTCTGAGGAAACTGGAGTACAGGAAGGCGGGTGATTTTACAGTGTTCGATCTTGAATGCAAATTCACGTGCCATTTGGAAGCTGCTAAATTGTAAACTTAGACAGTCGCGGCTCGCAGTACTAACGGGGGGTGGGGGGTCGCGTGGGGGGTCACGGGGGTGGAGGGCCAACCGAGGGAAAATGAAATTTACAAAACTTACCTGACCACCTCTGCTCCTGGTCCGCGTTGGCGCCTCTTCAGGAACAGCACTGGAGTGGCAACCCCTCAGCCAATCCTGGCGCTGCTGCAGCGCCAGGATTGGCTTAGGGCACGGTTATTCTTCACCCGCCGCCTGCCCATTAGGAGACCGAGGGGCTCCTAATGGGCATGCGCAAGCCAGTGCAAACACAAGTGCGCATGACTGGGCACAGGCAAAAATTCGCTCACCTTCCCCACTCATGCGCACTTGTGCTGCTGACTGTCCCTGGCTGGTCTGACAATGCATGTCAGTCAACATGATGCTGACCGCCCACCCCTTCAGACTCTGAAGGGGGTGGGCGGTCCGACGTCATGCTGACTGGACATGATTGTCAGTTCTCCCTCGGCGTCTCTGAACTTAAGTAAACTGAGTCAGAGACGCCGAGGGAGCTGCGGGCGGGGGGCAACACCCCAATGGACACACCGCGCCTGCTCTTGCCTCTTGCTGCACCTCTCATGTCTCTTTCTGCATTTCTCTTGCCTCTTTCTGCACTTCTTTTGCTTCTTTCTGCAACTTTCTTCCTGTTTCTGCAGTTCTCTTGCTTCTTTCTGCACTTCTATTGCCTCTTTCTGCACCTCTTTTGCTTCTTTCCTCTTTCTGCATTTATCTTGCTTCTTTCTGTACTTCTCTTGCCTCTTTCTGCACCTCTGTTGATTCATTCTGTACTTTTCTTGCTTCTTTCTGCACCCCTGTTGCTACTTTCTGTACCCCTCTTCCCTCTTTCTGCACCCCTCTTGCCTCTTTCTGCACTTCTCTTGCCTCTTTCTGCACTCCTCTTGCCTCTTTCTGCACCCTTCTTGCTTCTTTCTGCACCTCTCTTGCCTGTTTCCACACCTCTCTTGCCTCTTTCCGCAGTTCTCTTGCTTTTTTCTGCACTTCTCTTGCTTCTTTCTGCACCCCTGTTGCCTCTTTCTGTACCAGTCTTCCCTCTTTCTGCACCTCTCTTGCCTTTTTCAGTACCTATCTTTCCTCTTTCTGCACTTCTCTTGCCTCTTTATGCACTTCTCTTGCCTCTTTATGCACTTGTCTTCCCTCTTTCTGCATACCTCTTTTCTCTTTCTGCACCTCTGTTGCCTGTTTCTGCACCTCTCTTGCTTCTTTCTTTCTGCACTTCTCTTTCCTCTTCCTGCTCCCCTTTTAGCCTCTCTCTACACCTCTGTTGGTTCTTTCTGCATCTCTCTTGCTTCTTTCTGCACCTCTCTTGCCTCTTTCTGCACCTCTCTTTGCCTCTATCTGCAATTCTCTTGCTTCGTTCTGCACTTCTCTTGCTTCTTTCTGCACCCCTGTTGCCTCTTTCTGTACCCCTCTTCCCTCTGTCTGCACCTCTATTGCCTCTTTCAGTACCTCTCTTGCCTCTTTCTGCACTTCTCTAGCCTCTTTCTATACCTCTCCTGCCTCTTGCTGCACCTCTCATGCCTCTTTCTGCACTTCTCTTGCTTCTTTCTGCACTTCTTTTGCTTCTTTCTGCACATTTCTTCCTGTTTCTGCACTTCTATTGCCTCTTTCTGCACCTCTTTTGCTTCTTTCCTCTTTCTGCAGTTCTCTTACTTCTTTCTGTACCTCTTGCCTCTTTCTGCACCTCTGTTGCTTCCTTCTGTACATTTCTTGCTTCTTTCTGTATCCCTCTTGCCTCTTTCTGTACCCCTCGTCCCTCTTTCTGCACCTCCCTTGCCTCTTTCTGCACTTCTCTTACCTCTTTCTACACCTCTCTTGCCTCCTTATGTACTTCTCTTGCCTCTTTCTGCACTTCTCTTGCCTCTTTCTGCACCTCTCTTGCCTCTTTCTGAACCTCTGTTTCCTCTTTCTGCACCTCACTTGTCTCTTTCTGCACCTCTCTTACTTTTTTATGCACCTCTCTTGCTTTTTTCTACATCTCTCTTGTTTCTTTCTGCACCCCTCTTCTCTCTTTCTGCACCTCTCTTGCCTCTTTCTGCACCTAACTTGCCTCATTCTGCTCCTCACTTGCCTCTTTCTGTACTTCTCTTGCTTCTTTCTGCACCCCTCTTGCTTCTTGCTGTACCACTCTAGCCTCTTTCTGTATCCTGCTTCCCTCTTTCTGAATCCTCTTCCCTCTTTCTGCAACTCTCTTGCCTCTTAATGTACCTCTCTTGTCTCTTGCTTCTTTCTGCACCTCTCTTACTTTTTTCTGCACCCCTCTTGCCTCTTTCTGTACACCTCTTCCTTCTTTCTGCACCTCTCTTGCCTCTTTCAGTACCTCTCTTGCCTCTTTCTGCACTTATCTTGCCTCCTACTATACCTCTCACGCCTCATTATGCACCTCTCTTGCCTCTTTCTGCACTTCTCTTCCCTCTTTCTGCATACTTCTTTTCTCTTTCTGCACCTCTGTTGCCTGTTTCTGCACCTCTCTTGCCTCTTTCTGCACCCCTCTTGCCTCTTTCTGCTTCCCTCTTGCCTCTTTATGCACATCTGTTGGTTCTTTCTGCACTTCTCTTGCTTCTTTCTGCACCTCTCTTCCTTCTTTCTGCACCCCTCTCCCCTCTTTCTGCACCTCTCTTGCCTCTTTCTGCACCCCTCTTGCCTCTTTCTGCACCTCTCTTGCCTGTTTCTGCACCTCTCTTTGCCTTTTTCTGCAGTTATTTTGCTTCTTTCTGCATATCTCCTGCTTCTTTCTGCACCACTGTTGCCTCTTTCTGTACCACTCTTCCCTCTTTCTGCACCTCTCTTGTCTCTTTCAGTACCTCTCTTGCCTCTTTCTGCACATCTCTTGCCTATTTCTAGACCTCTCTTGCCTCTTTCATCACCTCTCATGCCTCTTTCTATACTTCTCTTGCTTCTTGCTGCACTTCTTTTGCTTCTTTCTGCACCTTTCTTCCTTTTTGTACAGTTCTCTTGCTTCTTTCTGCACTTCTATTGCCTCTTTCTGCACCTCTTTTGCTTCTTTCCTCTTTCTGCATTTCTCTTGCTTCTTTCTGTACTTCTCTTGCCTATTTCTGCACCTCTTTTGCTTATTTCTGTACTTTTCTTGCTTCTTTCTGTATCCCTGTTGCCTCTTTCTGTACCCCTATTCCCTCTTTCTGTACATCCCTTCCCTCTTTCTGCATAACTCTCGACTATTTCTATACCTCTCTTGCCCCTTATGTACTTCTCTTGCCTCTTTCTGCACTTCTCTTGCCTGTTTCTGCACCTCTCTTTCCTCTTTCTGCACCTCTGTTTCCTCTTTCCTCACCTATTTCTTTTTTATGCACCTCTCTTGTTTTTTTCTGCACTTCTCTTGTTTCTTTCTGCACCCCTCTTCTCTCTTTCTGCACCTCTCTTGCCTCCTTCTGCACCTCTCTTGCCTCTTTCTGCACTTCTCTTGCTTCTTTCTGCACTTCTTTTGCTTCTTTCTGCACCTTTCTTCCTTTTTGTACAGTTCTCTTGCTTCTTTCTGCACTTCTATTGCCTCTTTCTGCACCTCTTTTGCTTCTTTCCTCTTTCTGCATTTCTATTGCTTCTTTCTGTACTTCTCTTGCCTCTTTCTGCACCTCTGTTGCTTCTTTCTGTACTTTTCTTGCTTCTTTCTGCACACCTGTTGCTTCTTTCTGTACCACTCTTCCCTCTTTCTGCACCTCCCTTGCCTCTTTCTGCACTTCTCTTACCTCTTTCTATACCTCTCCTGCCTCCTTATGTACTTCTCTTGGCTCTTTCTGCACTTCTCTTGCCTCTTTCTGAACCTCTGTTTCCTCTCTCTATACCTAACTTCTCTCTTTCTGCACCTCTCTTACTTTTTTATGCACCTCTCTTGCTTTTTTCTGTATCTCTCTTGGTTCTTGCTGCACCCTCTTCTCTCTTTCTGCACCTCTCTTGCCCCTTTCTGCACCACTCTTGCCTCTTTCTGCACCTCTCTTGTCTCTTGCTTCTTTCTGCACCCCTGTTGCTTCTTTCTGCACCCCTGTTGCCTCTTTCTGTATCCCTGTTCTCTCTTTCTGCACCCTCTTCTCTCTTTCTGCACCTCTCTTGCGTCTTTCTGCACCTCTTTTGTCTCTTTCTTCTTTCTGCACCACTCTTACTGGACCTTTCTTCCTCTTCTGCACTTCTCTTGCTCCTTTCTGCACTTCTCTTGCTTCTTTCTGCACCTTTCTTCCTCTATCTGTACCTTTCTTCCTCTTTCTTCAGTTCTCTTGCTTCTTTCTGTACCTCTCTTGCCTCTTTCCGCACCTATCTTGCCTTTTTCTGCACCTCACTTGCCTCTTTCTGCACTTCTCTTGCTTCTTTCTGCACTTCTCTTGCTTCTTTCTCCACCTTTCTTCCTCGTTCTGCACCTCTGTTGCTACTTTCTGCATTTCTCTTGCTTTTTCTGCACTTCTCTTGCTTCTTTCTACACCCCTGTTGCCTCTTTCTCTACCCCTCTTATTTCTTTCAGCACCTCTCTTGCCTCTTTATGCACTGCTCTTGCCTCTTTATGCATTTCTCTTGCCTGTTTCTGCACCTCTCTTCCCTCTTTCTCAACCTCTTTTGCCTCTTTCTGCACCTCACTTCCCTCTTTCTGCACCTCACTTCCCTCTTTCTGCACCTCTCTTGCCTCTTTTTGCACCTCTCTTGCCTCTTTATGTACTTCTCTTGCCTCTTTTTGCACTTCTCTCATCTCTTTCTGCACTTCTCTTGCCTGTTTCTGTACCTCTTTTGCCTCTTTCTGCACCTCACCTATCTCTTTCTGCACCTCTCTTACTTTTCTCTGATCTCTCTTGCTTTTTTTTGCATCTCTCTGGCCTCTTTCTGGACCTCTCATGCCTCTTTCTGCGCAACACTTGCTTCTTTCTACATATTTCTTGCCACTTTTTGCACCCCTCTTTCTGCACCTCTGTTGGTTCTTTCTGCACCCCTCTTGCTTCTTTCTATACTACTCTTGCCTCTTTCTGTACCCCTCTTCCCTCTTTATATAGCCCTCTTCCCTCTTTCTACAGTTCTCTTTCTTCCCTCTGCACCTTTCTTGCCTCTTTCCGTACCTATCTTGCCTATTTCTACACCTCACTTGCCTCTTTCTGTACTTATTTTGCTTCTTTCTGCACTCCTCTTGCTTCTTTCTGCACTTCTTTTGCATCTTTTGCACCTTTCTTTCTTTCTCTTTCTGTACCTTTATTCCTCTTTCTGCTGTTCTCTTGCTTCTTTATGTACCTATCGTGCCTTTTTCTGCACCTCCCTTGCCTTTTTCTGCACTTTTCTTGCTTCTTTCTGCACTTCTCTTGCTTCTTTCTGCACTTCTCTTGCTTCTTTCTGCACACCTGTTGCCTCTTTCAGTACCCCTCTTCTTTCTTTCTGCACCTCTCTTCCCTCTTTCAGCACCCCTCTTGCCTCTTTCTGTACTTCTGTTGCCTCTTTCTGTACTTCTGTTGCCTCTTTCTGCACTTCTCTTGCCTCTTTCTTCACATCTCTTGCCTGTTTCTGCACCTCTTTTACCTCTTTCTGCATCTCTGTTGCCTCTTTCTGCACCTCACTTGTCTCTTTCTGCACCTCTCTTACTTTTTTCTGCACCTCTCTTGCTTTTTTCTGGATCTCTCTTGCCTCTTTCTGCACCTATCTTGCCTCTTTATGGACAACACTTGCCTCTTTCTGCACTTTTCTTGCCACTTTCTGCACCCCTCTTGCCTCTTTCTGCACCTCTGTTGGTTCTTTCTGCACTTGTCTTGCTTCTTTCCGCACCCCTCTTGCCTCTTTCTGCACCTCAGTTGTTTCTTTCTTCACTTCTCTTGCTTTTTCTGCACCCCTGTTGCCTCTTTCTGTACCCCTCTGTGAGAAGTTGGCCTGGCATATGCTGTCCACTAATTATAGTGGGCACCTTGCACCAGTCCAAACAACCCCTTATTGGAGATAGGTTAAAGACAACCTTTATTGAAAGTTATCCTAGTGGTAGCTATGGAGAGCAGCCTTCAGGCTAAGTCTTGAAGGACTGTAAAGCAGCTTGTTTTACCAGTCTATAATCTCTTGAGTGACCAAATGAAAGAGGACCACACCAGGTATATATTCAAAATATATGTATTTATTACTAAACACATCCCTCTAGTCTCTTTATGAGGCTAGAGTTCGAAGTACATACGTTACGAGTTAGTTATCTACAGTAATAGCACAAATACACGTTTGAGCCCCAGGGGCGTACTCAAACCATATACCAATAAAGTGGTATAAGAACCACGACTGAGCTAGACACAAAGCCTAGAGCCTGTAGAAGTGCTTGGACCACAAGGAACCACCCAAGGCAGTGATGAAGGGGACCCACGGGGGACGCGTGCAGTGTATGAACACAACCGCGAACCACCGTTAACTTCTATGGGGAAAGTCGCGATTAGAATTTAAAAGAAAAGGGACACTTAGAGGAGGACTTGGAGCAAACCCTTTGAGAACTAGGCTGTTCTAGTGTCAATACCCACGGGAGCACCGGAGTACTCGAGTTACCTCACCCAGGGAAGCCGGGTGCATAGGTGTCTTTCGGGGTCGGGTTTCGTCGTCGCTTTCAATGGCGATCTGCTGCAAAGTGGAGCTGGCGACCAAGTCAAAAGTGTTCGGGTGGATCCAAAGGTGGATCGAAGATCTGAAGAACCTGAAAGCAGAAGGGACAGAGTCTGGGTCACTAGCCAGTGACCAGGAAGGCGATGAGCAGATGCCCACCGATGTCGAGTGCTTCAGGTAGGTTGACAGTCATCTTGACTCTTCAGCTACGAGGTCCAGGAGGCGTCGACGACAACCAGGAGCTGGATTCGAGCTGTCCCACAACGTCTGTCGATTGCAGAGGTGTCGGCGACCGGATTGGACCCAACAAGCCTTGGCAACGGCAAGTCTTGTGGAAAGCGAAGAAGGACGATGTTGCAAACCAGCAAGGTCTGGGGGACTCACCCAGCGAGGATAAGTCAGGGCACACCTGGAGCAACCAGGGAGCCCAAGCAGAAAAAGATTGGCCTTTGTGAGGGCCTACTAGCCAATGGACTAGCGACCGCAAAGGAGCCTCGAGATGGTGCACGTGGAGCTGGCTCACAGGACACTCATAGAGTGGAGGCCAGTGATCTTCGGTGCAGTTGGTGCTGGAGGCTGGGGCTACTCGGAGCCCAAAGCATGACTTCGTGGGAGACCCAGAAGAGGATGCACTTGCAAATGCGTTCGGTGTTCAGGGGTCACGGTTCCACATTACCCACGACAGCTACGGGCCTCAGCTTTGCTGGGGACTCAGGGCAGCCTTGGGGAAGTCTGAAAATCCACCTCTGATAATGCAAAGACTTCGGCATCCGACGGGAGCTTCGGCGATGCAGACCGGACAATTGCTTCTTTGGTGCCTGCCAAACCTTGACCCCAAGGGAGATTCTTCAGTCCTCTAATCTTAAAGTAGAGCTTCTAAGGTCCAGGATTCTGTATCAGAGTTTCGTCCAGGTAAATCTAAAATCCTAAGGACTGGGTTCCCCTACTTATACTAAGGTAGGGGGTTGGACATACTCTGTGACCCCACCTATGGGAGGGTCAGGGCAGAGGGGTGGTTACACCCCTTTCCCTTTGTCCAGTTGCGCACCAGAGCAGGGGCTGGAAGCCCCTGAGCTGGTTTGAACTGGGGTATGCACAGGGACACCAAGTGTGCCCCCAGTGCAGGACTTCAAAGCACCAGAGAGTGCTCCCGCCCAGCCCCAATACACACTATCCTGTCTGGGGAGGTGGTCACACCTCCCTGGGACAGGAAACCTATTGTCCAGGCCTCCCTGCCGGAGTTTCGGTCAGCAGCAGGAGGCCAGACTCGTGTCTGTGGCAGCGGCATCCATTTTGTGATGCCAGGGCTTGGAAAGTCAGTACCGGGCATACCGGTGTGTACATGTCTTTCCCTCTAGAAGGGTGGAATGCTACCCCCGCCGCCAGAACTGGCGGGGGGTAGTATTCCAAGATGTTTGACACCAAACACGACATGTTTCCGTGCAGCCATCCCAAAGTTAGCATTTAACGCGAGGTTATAATGCGCTTAAGAGTATATGGTCAGGCTGCACTAAAACAGCATCAGAGAAGGGTCTCCGAACGCTGCAGAGGGGCCCTGCTCATGCAGGGGCACCCTCTCACATAGG
Organism: Calotriton arnoldi; assembly: GCA_963921515.1. NCBI lineage: Eukaryota > Metazoa > Chordata > Amphibia > Caudata > Salamandridae > Calotriton > Calotriton arnoldi. The sequence continues at coordinate 17,019 of CAWUFW010029806.1, forward strand.
AACCACGCACTCTGCCTTCAGGATTGATAAGGCCTGCCATAGGAGTGACTTATAGGTGTATATGTGTGTATGTATATAGTGATATAGGTAGCCTATATCACAGTAAGGGGTGCATGCACCACCTTACCCAGGCTGCAGTAGCAGACCTGTGGTGTCAGTTTGGATGGCCTTCCAGGGGTGGCACAATACATGCTGCAGCCCCTGGTAGGCCTCTGAGGTACCTATGCCCTGGGTACATAGTATACCATATACTAGGGACTTATAAGGGCACTCCAGATTCCAATCAGAGATGTGCCTAAGGCACATGGAAACCATTTTAGAGAGGAAGCAGCTAGGCTGGGGTTCTGATTAGCAGGGCCCCAGCCAGACTAAGGTCGAAAAACAGTGAAGCTCAGTAAAAAGTGGGGGTACCCATGTGAAGCAGATCCTACTCTCCTACACAACCCCCCAAATGTAGGGACATTAAACTAACCTTGCCCAGTTAAGTCTTCATGTTCTAAGTGGAAGTACCTAGAGAGTCCATCTGCATTGGCATGGTTACTCCCAGGTCTATGTTCCACTGTGAAGTCCATCCCCTGTAGGGAAATGGACCACCTAAGCAGTTTGGGGTTTTCACCCTTCATTTGTTTTAGCCATAAGAGGCACTTATGGTCTGTTTGAACAAGGAAGTGAGTACCAAACAAGTATGGCCTCAGCTTCTTCAGAGCCCAGACCACAGCAAAGGCCTCCCTCTCAATGGCTGACCAATGTTTCTCTCTAGGGGTCAGCCTTCTGCTAATGAAAGCTACTGGCTGATCCTGACCTTCATCATTCAATTGTGACAGTACAGCCCCTACCCCAATTCAGATCCATCAGTTTGAACAATGAACTTCTTGGAGTAATCAGGACTCTGTAGAATGGGAGCAGTGCACATGGCCTGCTTCAGGTCATCAAATGCCTTTTGACAGCTAACTGTCCACTGAACCTTTTTGGGCATTTTCTTGGAAGTTAAGTCATTCAGGGGTGTCACTATTGATCCATACCCCTTGACAAATCTCCTATAGTACCCAGTCAGGCCTAAGAAGGCTCTCACCTGAGTCTGGGTAGTTGGAGCAGTCCAGTCCATGATGGTCTGGATCTTGCTCTGCAGTGGTTGAACCTGGCCTCCACCCACAAGGTGGCCCAGGTACACAACCTGACTCTGCCCTATCTGGCACTTTGTGGCCTTGATAGTCAGGCCTGCTTTCTGCAGGGCCTGCAAAACATTTCTGAGGTGGACCAGGTGATCCTCCCAGGTGGAGCTAAAGACAGCAATATCATCTAGATATGCTGCACTATAGGCTTCCAGACCTGTA
>CAWUFW010029807.1:0-18352 GCA_963921515.1 Calotriton arnoldi
ACCATTGTACAGTTCTATCATTGTGTTCAACTTAGGTTCTCTTGAACTGACCCTTGCAGTCGATCGGGGCTCCGACACTGCAGACCTAGCCATCTAGGACTCTTTTCAGCCTAGCTGAACCCTGGCCGGTACACAGCACTTTTTAAAGTTGGGCAATCTGGTCCTGATGATGGTCCTGAATGAATAGGACCGAAACGACCTCTTTTTCAGCGCAATTTACGGCGCATCTCTTGCTTTGGTTCTTCAAAATCAAAAACTTTGTACAGTCATTGTATGTAACTAATTGTATCGAACCGTTGATCACTGTATATAGCCTCATTACCACCTTGTCACTTTGCGCCGCCCGCTGTGTTCTGCACTAGTCACTTGCGCCGTTTATTCTCGTCACGAGCACAATGTGCACTTTGCCACCTTGATTGCCATCACAATTTATACTCCTAGTGCTGTTAAATCTGCTATGATAAACTTTGTACTTTAAATATATGATGCCTTGAGCACCTTGATACAAACAACCAGGAGTCTCCCTTTCTTTTTCTTGCAATGTCGTGTACATGCAGATGTATTTGCCTCCCTCATTGAATCCAGTTCAGACATTGTAGTTAGTTTTTATTTTATTTTTTTACTTAAAATCCTTAAGACAGCCCCCTCGCCGGTGCTCCAACAGCTGGGCTTTTCCCGAAGCTGTTATAAGAATAGACTGAGGCGCAATACCAATTACCACCATCAGGTGGCGCTGGTCACTAACGTGGCTCAGTGGGGAAATCACCGCGTAGCTGTGTCAAAATTAGGCGAGGGTTGGTCGGGAATCAAGCGGACACTAAAGGAGTGACCGGATTCCCAAACGTGCGTAAAGACCAGCGGGAGCGCTCGACGGAGCTGCCTCGCTCGGACCAGACGCGCCTGACAGGATCTCACTGCGCGCAGAGCACACAGCGGGAGAAACTGCGAGGGGGAGAACGCGCTCGGGCAAGAGCCTGCTGCGCAGGGAATATGAAACAATACCAAGGCAATAATGCTAATAACGTGCACAAGAAACCGCTATACAAACAGCAACAACGTCAGATTAAGCCAAGAATGTAAGGAATGCACTTAACTGACGAGCAGTGAAGAAAGAGGAAGCGGAAGGGACGTCACGATATTATATACGATGGACTGTGATATGATTGGACTATAGTTGCCTTGGAGACTACCCCCTAATGGTTCATGGGTTGTGTAGTCTTTTGTTTAATGATTGTTGTGTTACGTTTTCTTTGAACTGCTATGCAAATAAAGTGAGGAAAGATATGCATAATCCTCGCCTCCGTCCTGCCATAGAATTCATTAAACTTTATGTGATCTGATTTAGAAACATAGATCATAAAAGTGTACATAAAAACAGTAAATCCTCTTTCCTAATACAATACAGTGAGAATTAATTAAAACCAGTAGATAAAAACGGGTGTTACAAAGCCCGGTTCAGAGCAACTTCAGGTTAACAGAATCGTAAAGTTCAATGTTTCGCAAGATCAATTTCATGTACTTCGTGCAAAATACGCAGTAAGGGGTCCAAGTAAGATGTAACGCTCCAATACCTGACCAGTTTGCACTATATAAAACTGCAGAAAAAATAAAAATAAAAGTGTTTTGCACACTTCTGTCATTGGGCTATATGTGGGCTACATCTGGGTGATATTTGTGCTACATTTGGGCTCTTTTTTCTCTGGTGGCCATCTTGGGAGACTTATTTGTTATGAAGTTTCCTAATTTCGTCATTTACTGCAGTCTCCTCAGTAGGAAATGCTTTCAGTTTTGTACTTTGATTCCATCAAGAAGGCATTCAGATGTGTCACACATTTGCCATAAATTCAGAATGTTAGCACTCTAGTTGTTCATTAGATCACTGTAGTAAAGCTACTGCTCACACAGGGAGTTAACTGGAAGTCTACTGCTGGTATTGAAAGTGATTGTTTCAGTCTGCATGTCAGAATTTTCTAATGAAATAGAAGAGGATTTGAGATCTCAATTAAAACATGCCCTAAATTTTCTTTCTGCAGCACTAACCATAATTTCTATGGTAAAATGAACCCCCTCATTTTGTTCCTTTTTAAATTAAATGTTTTAGGTGTTACCAGTTTATTCCAATCAAGATGGCTTCAGGTGTGCCATACTTTTGTCATAAGTAAGGCTGTTAGCACTCTAGTTGTTCTTTAGAACACTCTGGGAAGCTGCAGTAGAACACAAAGGCATCAACTGACAGGCTGCTCCTGTTGAAATATAACAGGAAGATATTTGAGATCACACTTGAAACGTCCTAATTTTTCTTTCTACAGCACTAACCATAATTTCTATGACAAAATGAACCCCATCATTTTGTTCCTTTTTAAATTAAATGTTTTAAGTGTTACCAGTTTATTCCAATCAAGATGGCTTCAGGTGTGCCATACCTTTGTCATAAGTAAGGCTGTTAGCACTCTAGTTGTTCTTTAGAACACTCTGGGAAGCTGCAGTAGAACACAAAGGAATCAACTGACAGTCTCTGCCCTTGTTGGATGTACATGTTTTACTGAGAATGTCAGACTTCATTCTCACATGACTGAGAAAGATAATGTGAATTTACAGAAAATATGCTCTCATTTTAGCTTCTGGAGCACCTTCCAAAACTGTATGGGACAAGCATGTGAAAATAGTTTTCTCTCAAACATGATATCCCAGCAGAAGGTTTTTCACAGGGTAAAATCACCTTAGAACACACCACAATTCCTGAAATTAGTATGGTACCATCAACAAATGAATTCTAATGTAACTAAAGTCTGTTATCACCCTTTATAGTTCTCCTTTTGGTAACCCTCAAAATCTTCGATTCACTACAATGCATTTCAATGGGGTACTATCATTTATATTGGTCCCAAGATGGCTGCCAGCAATTCCAGGATGAAGTGCTGACAGCCAATCAGATCTCACGATGACATGTGTGGTTAGGCTCCGCCCAGATATATATGTGTTTTCTTTTTCAAATTTCTCAGAAACTACTGAACGGATTTACACCATTTAACCAAAAGGCACGACTCTGAACCAAGGGCTACCTTTTTGCCAAATTTGGTGTAATTCCGTTCAAGAGTTCGGGCTGTAGCTGCGATGAAAGGTTCCTATGGAAAATTGCATGGGGAAAACATGTTTTGGGACCCCCCTTTTTTCTCGGCCCCCACTTGACGAATCACCCCAAGACTTTCAGGATAGGAGCGGACGGGAGCGGGCCACGAGTTTTGAAACTTTCGCGAAGATTCGTCAACCGGCGCCAAAGTTATTTCAAATAGAATGTTGAGGATTTCCTATGGAAAATAGGTCCTATCTATAACTATCTACTGGCGACCGCCAATAGATAATATATATATATATATACATACATATATACATATACATATAGATATATATCTATATATATATATATATATATACTAGGGGTGGGCGGAATTTGCGGAGTTGCGTTCCGCAAAATTCCGCAAAACAGCAAGAAATCTCCGGGAGCACGCGGAATTTTGCGTGCTCGCGGAGATTTTGCTGCGCCCGTTGAATCCTGCCCTGCATATTTATCCACGAAGATGCCACCGTTTTGTGCAATACCTCTACTCAACTGGAGTACTTTCTACTGGCTAATCAGTAAGTGCTACCTCGTTGGGTAAACGTATAGTGCCTTTCCTACACTACAGCTGCCTAAAGGCCCAGAAGAATTGTCTCCAGTGACCTTGTGTGTCTGTAACTTTGCCACCGCGCCTGAAAGGCGCCGGGGTCTTTGGGTAAGCTGTCCACCATAGTGGGGAAAGGGCGGGAAGACGTTGCATACCGCCAGTGTATGTGGGGTGGGGCCAAACGGGCGGGGCTTCCATGCGAGTTCACATGCCTCTTGTTTATAAAGGGTCAGAGCACGATATGAGCAGAGAGCAGATGAGGAGAAAAAACCTCCTGGTCACTGGACCTACACGGGGATTGCGCTCGAGAAAATCAAGGATGCACAGACCTCCATCAGGGATTACAGCTAATGTTTAACGGTAGATACGGGCAGAAAGCACTCCTGCTTAGCCTCGACCTTGCTGACGAATTTTTTGTGCTGATTAATGCATTACAGAATTTGAGCTTCAACTTGGGCACCTGCTTCAGTGCTTTCTCTTGCACCCAAATTCCGTTCCGCCGCGGATCGCGGAAGTTTCGACATTTCCGCGTTCCGCGCGGAACGCGGAAATGCCGAAATTTCGCAAGTTTCGCGAGCGGAACGGAATTTGCCGCCCACCCTTAATATATACATATATATATATATTCACTGAAAAAACCATAGATTTTAGGGACAGTTATAGTTAGTTGGACATTTCACTCGTACAAAACCATAGAAATTCCCCTGTTATAGTTAGTTCAGCTAACTATAACTCGCGCCCCCGCAATGCACTGCTGATGACGTCACATATTACATCACTCATGACATGGTCAGTGACATCACTGATGACATCACTGATGACATCTCAAATGACATCACTGATGACATCATCCAGTGACTGTGTGTTTCTGTAAAGTTTAAATATGTTTAATATATATAGGGAAGGCGTATTGAAGAATGAGTGGGTGTATAAGTGTCTGAATGGATGATTTAGTACGTGAGTGACTGACTCTACAAGTGAGTGATTAAACGTATCTTACTGAATGCATGGGTTAGTGACTAAACTGTGTGAATGTCTATCTGTCTGTTTGTTGGTGTGTAAGTGGATGCATGGATTTGCGAATAGCTACATGAGTGTCTATATGGGTTATTGATTGGTTCTCTGAGTATCTGTATGGCTGCCTGAGTGTTTGTGTGGGTGGGGTGTGTGTGACTCTGTACATAGATGTGTGAGTGGGTGATTCACTGGGTGCATGATTTCAAGAGTGCATCTGTGATGGACTGCTTGGGTTGGGTGAGTGTGTGTATGGGTGTGTTAGTGAGTGAATGTATATCTCAGTGGTACATGTGCGAGTAACTACATATATAAAAGGCAGTATATATGTGTGTTAGAGTATTTAAATGGCTATAAGTGAGTGTGTTATTGTGAGAGTGGCTGTATGGATGCGTGTGTGCTTGTATCAGTTATTGTATAAGAGCGTAAGAATGTGCTAGTATTTGTATGAGTAAGTGAGCTGGTGTGTGTATAACTGTATAGGTGAGTAAATGGGTGTGTGATTAATTTTTGCATGACTTACTAGGTGTGTGAGTACCTCTACGGATGAGTGGCGGTGTGTGAGTGTTTATATAGGTGTATGAGTGCATATGATAGTCCTGTACTGAGTGACTGTAAGTATGAGTGACTGTACGGGTGAGTGAGTGGATGTGTGTGTAGACCTAAGAATCAGTGAGTGGGTATGTAGTTTTTGGTGTTAAAGTGTCTATGGTTTTGAGAATGGCAGTCTGTAATTTAGAGTGGGTGTATCAAAAGTTATATTAGGGTGTGAGAAGATGCATGAAATTATCACATGGATGATGTCATCAGTGATGTCATTTGAGATGTCATCAGTGATGTCATCAGTGATGTCACTGACCATGTCATGAGTGATGTAATATGTGACGTCATCAGCAGTGCATTGCGGGGCGCGAGTTATAGTTAGCTGAACTAACTATAACGGGGAATTTCTATGGTTTTGTACGAGTGAAATGTCCAACTAACTATAACTGTCCCTAAAACCTATGGTTTTTTCAGTGAATTTCAAAGGTTTTTTAAATGCTAATTTCTAACTATAACGTGTCTGAAACCTATGGTTTTTTCAGTGAATTTCAAAGGTTTTTTAAATGCTAATTTCTAACTATAACATGCCTGAAACCTATGATTTTTTAAGTGAATTTCAAAGGTTTTTTAAATGCTAGTTTCTAACTATGCCTACAGAGATAGGACATGTGAAGAAAGAAGAAAAAACGCACAGAAAGAAGCAAAAGATGTGCAGAAAGAACCAACAGAGGAGCAGAAAGAGGCCTTGTTGCAAAATCATCCTGTGCCCACAACTTTTTCAGATGGGTACTGGTGGTAACTGACTCTGACTAACCAGAGCCAGTGCTATGCTAAAAGACACTTAGAATACAGTGAAAACACCTACATACACTAGGGAACACTATGCGTTGGGGTACCCCTGTGATTAGCATTACCTCCTCTGCAAGTCCCTAGTACATAATAGGGCAGGGGGATTAAAACTACCTCTTAAAACGCGCTACAGGGCGCGTTTGCACAGGGGTGAAGGGAGGAGGGGCCTGAGGTGACATGTGTGCAAACGCGCCCCGTGGCGTGTTTTAAGTTGCGGGATTAAGTCCCCTTGAATCCTGAGGGTCCCTGGGGCCCAACTAGCCCCCCAGGTACCTACAGTTAGGACCACAGAGCTGAGTTGCAGAGAGGCGTTCCGAGGCCACGCACCTTTTTTCACCTCTCTGCAACGCAACTCTGTTGTGCTTACTGAAGGTACCTGGTGGGCTAGTTGGCCCCCAGGGTCCCTCAGGATTCAAAGGGAATTAATTCCCCAACATAAAACGCACCACAGGGCGTGTTTGCGCACATGTCACCTGAGGCCCCGCCCCCTCCCTTCATCACTGTGCAAACACGCCCCGTGGAGCGTTTTAAGTTGGGGGATTAGGTCACCTTGAATCCTGAGGGTCCCTGGGGCCCAACTAGCCCACCAGGTACTTCCAGTAAGCACCACAGGCCTGCGTTGCAACGCCTGTAACAAATTGTGCAGTTGTGTTTAGGTAGTGAAGAGGGTCGTGCTGGGGGTAGTGTTTTAGGGTTTAGGGTAGTGCAGTGGTGTTTATGTAGTGTAGGGGGTCATGCTGGGGGTAGATTTTGGGTTTAGGGTAGTGCAGTGGTGTTTGGGTAGTGTAGGGAGTCGTGCTGGGGAGAGTGTTTTAGGGTTCAGGGTAGTGCAGTGGTGTTTGGGTAGTGTAGGGGTCGTGCTGGGGGTAGTGTTTTAGGGTTTAGGGTAGTGCAGTGGTGTTTGGGTAGTGTAGGGGGTCGTGCTGGCGGTAGTGATTTAGGGTAGTGTAGGGGGTACTGCTGGGGGTAGTGTTTTAGGGTTTAGGGTAGTTCAATGGTGTTTGGGTAGTGTAGGGGGTACTGCTGGGGGTAGTGTTTTAGGATTTAGGGTAGTGCAGTGGTGTTTGGGTAGTGTAGGGGGTACTGCTGGGGGTAGTGTTTTAGGGTTTAGGGTAGTGCAGTGGTGTTTGGGTAGTGTAGGGGTTTGTGCTGGGGGTAGTGTTTTAGGGTTTAGGGTAGTGCAGTGGTGTTTGTGTAGTGTAGGGGTAGTGTTTTAGGGTTTAGGGTAGTGCAGTGGTGTTTGTGTAGTGTAGGAGGTCTGTGTTTTAGGGTTTAGGGTAGTGCAGTGGTCTTTGGGTAGTGTAGGGAGTCGTGCGGGGGTAGAGTTTTATGGTTTAGGGTAGTGCAGTGGTCTATGGGTAGTGTAGGGGGTCGTGCGGGGGTAGTGTTTTAGGGATTAGGGTAGTGCATTGGTGTTTGGGTAGTGTAGGGGGTCATGCTGGGGGTAGTGTTTTGGGGTTTAGGGCAGTGCAGTGGTGTTTGGGTAGTGTATGGGGTCGTGCTGGGGGAGTGTTTTAGGATTTAGGGCAGTGCAGTGGTGTTCGGGTAGTGTAGGGGGTCGTGCTGGGGAGAGTGTTTTAGGGCTTAGGGCAGTGCAGTTGTGTTCGGTAGTGTAGGGGGTCGTGCTGGGGGAGTGTTTTAGGGTTTAGGGCAGTGCAGTGGTGTTCGGGTAGTGTAGGGGGTCGTGCTGGGGAGAGTGTTTTAGGGTTTAGGGCAGTGCAGTCGTGTTCGGGTAGTGTAGGGCGTCGTGCTGGGGGTAGTATTTTAGGGTTTAGGGTAGTGCAGTGGTGTTCGGGTAGTGTAGGGGGTCGTGCTGGGGGTAGTGTTCTCAGGGTTTAGGGCAGTGCAGTGGTGTTAGGGCAGTGTAGGGGGTCGTGCTGGAGGTGGTGTTTTAGGGTTTAGGGCAGTGCAGTGGTGTTCTGGCAGTGTAGGGGGTCATGCTGGGGGTGGTGTTTCAGGGTTTAGGGCAGTGCAGTGGTGTTCGGGCAGTATAGGGGGTCATGCAGGGGATGGTGTTTCAGGGTTTAGGGCAGTGGTGTTCGGGCAGTGTAGGGGGTCGTGCTGGGGGTGGGGTTTCAGAGTTTGGGGCATTGCAGTGGTGTTCGAGCAGTAAAGGGGGTCGTGCTGGGGGTGGTGTTTCAGGGTTTAGGGCAGTGCAGTGGTGTTCGGGCAGTGTAGGGGGCGGTGCAGGGGCTGGTGTTTCAGGGTTTAGGGCAGTGCAGTGGTGTTCGGGCAGTGTAGGGGGTGGTTTTTCAGGGTTTAGGGCAGTGCAGTGGTGTTCGGGCAGTGTAGGGGGTCGTGCAGGGGGTGGTGTTTCAGGGTTTAGGACAGTGCAGTGGTGTTCAGGCAGTGTAGGGGATCATGCTGGGGCTGGAGTTTCAGGGTTTAGGGCAGTACAGTGGTGTTCGGGCAGTGTAGGGGGTCGTGCTGGGGCTGGTGTTTCAGGGTTTAGGGCAGTGCAGTGGTGTTCGGGCAGTGTAGGGGGTCGTGCTGGGGCTGGTGTTTCAGGGTTTAGGGCAGTGCAGTGGTGTTCGGGCAGTGTAGGTGGTTGTGCTGGGGCTGGTGTTTCAGGGTTTAGGGCAGTGCAGTGGTGTTCGGGCAGTGTAGGGGGTCTTGCTGGGGCTGGTGTTTCAGGGTTTAGGGCAGTGCACTGGTGTTCGGGCAGTGTAGGGGGTCGTGCTGGGGGTGGTGTTTCAGGGTTTAGGGCAGTGCAGTGGTGTTCGGGCAGTGTAGGGGGTCTTGCTGGGGGTGGTGTTTCACGGTTTAGGGCAGTCAGTGGTGTTCGGGCAGTGTAGGGGGTCTTGCTGGGGGTGGTGTTTCACGGTTTACGGCAGTGGTGTTCAGGCAGTGTAGGGGGTCTTGCTGGGGGTGATGTTTCAGGGTTTAGGGCAGTGCAGTGGTGTTCGGGCAGTGTAGGAGGTCGTGCTGGGGGTGGTGTTTCAGGGTTTAGGGCAGTGCAGTGGTGTTCGGGCAGTGTAGGGTGTCGTGCTGAGGGGTGGTGTTTCAGGGTTTAGGGCAGTGCAGTGGTGTTCGGGCAGTGTAGGGGGTCGTGCAGGGGGTGGTGTTTCAGGGTTTAGGGAAGTGCAGTGGTGTTCGGGCTAGTGTAGGTGGTCTTGCTGGGGGTGATGTTTCAGGGTTTAGGGCAGTGCAGTGGTGTTCGGGCAGTGTAGGGGGTCTTGCTGGGGGTGGTGTTTCAGGGTTTAGGGCAGTGCAGTGGTGTTCGGGCAGTGTAGGGGGTCGTGCTGGGGCTGGTGTTTCAGGGTTTAGGGCAGTGCAGTGGTTTTCGGGCAGTGTATGCGGTCGTGCTGGGGCTGGTGTTTCAGGGTTCAGGGCAGTGCAGTGGTGTTCGGGCAGTGTACGGTGTTGTGCTGGGGCTGGTGTTTCAGGGTTTAGGGCAGTGCAGTGGTGTTCGGGCAGTGTAGGGGGTCGTGCTGGGGCTGGTGTTTCAGGGTTTAGGGCAGTGCAGTGGTGTTCGGGCATTGTAGGGGGTCGTGCTGGGGCTGGTGTTTCAGGGTTTAGGGCAGTGCAGTGGTGTTCGGGCAGTGTAGGGGGTCGTGCTGGGGGTGGTGTTTCAGGGTTTAGGGCAGTGCAGTGGTGTTTGGGCAGTGTAGGGGGTCTTGCTGGGGGTGGTGTTTCAGGGTTTAGGGCAGTGCAGTGGTGTTCGGGCAGTGTAGGGGGTCGTGCTGGGGGTGGTGTTTCAGGGTTTAGGGCAGTGCAGTGGTGTTCGGGCAGTGTAGGGGGTCTTGCTGGGGGTGATGTTTCAGGGTTTAGGGCAATGCAGTGGTGTTCGGGCAGTGTAGGGGGTCTTGCTGGGGGTGGTGTTTCAGGGTTTAGGGCAGTGCAGTGGTGTTCGGGCAGTGTAGGGGGTCGTGCTGGGGGTGGTGTTTCAGGGTTTAGGGCAGTGCAGTGGTGTTTGGGCAGTGTAGGGGGTCATGCAGGGGCGGTGTTTCAGGGTTTAGGGCAGTGCAGTGGTGTTCGGGCAGTGTAGGGGGTCGTGCTGGGGCTGGTGTTTCAGGGTTTAGGGCAGTGCAGTGGTGTTCGGGCAGTGTAGGGGGTCTTGCTGGGGGTGGTGTTTCAGGGTTTAGGGCAGTGCAGTGGTGTTCGGGCAGTGTAGGGGGTCTTGCTGGGGGTGATGTTTCAGGGTTTAGGGCAGTGCAGTGGTGTTCGGGCAGTGTAGGGGGTCTTTCATGGGGGTAGTGTTTCAGGGTTGAGGGCAGTGCAGTGGTGTTCGGGCAGTGTAGGGGATCGTGCTGGGGATGGTGTTTCAGGGTTTAGGGTAGTGCAGTAGTGTTCGGGCAGTGTAGGGGGTCGTGCTGGGGCTGGTGTTTCAGGGTTTAGGGCAGTGCAGTGGTGTTCGGGCAGTGTAGGGGGTCGTGCATGGGGTGGTGTTTCAGGGTTTAGGGCAGTGCAGTGGTGTTCGGGCAGTGTAGGGGGTCGTGCTGGGGCTGGTGTTTCAGGGTTTAGGGCAGTGCAGTGTTGTTCGGGCAGTGTAGGCGGTCGTGCTGGGGCTGGTGTTTCAGGGTTTAGGGCAGTGCAGTGGTGTTCGGGCAGTGTAGGGGTCGTGCTGGGGCTGGTGTTTCAGGGTTTAGGGCAGTGCAGTGGTGCTCGGGCAGTGTAGGGGGTCATGCTGGGGGTGGTGTTTCAGGGTTAAGGGCAGTGCAGTAGTGTTCGGGCAGTGTAGGGGGTCGTGCTGGGGCTGGTGTTGGTGTTTCAGGGTTTAGGGCAGTGCAGTGGTGTTCGGGCAGTGTAGGGGGTCGTGCTGGGGCTGGTGTTTCAGGGTTTGGGGCAGAGCAGTGGTGTTCGGGCAGGGTAGGGGGTCGTGCTGGGGCTGGTGTTTCAGGGTTTTGGGCAGAGCAGTGGTGTTCGGGCAGTGTAGGGGGTCGTGCTGGGGGTGGTGTTTCAGGGTTTAGGGCAGTGCAGTGGTGTTCGGGCAGTGTAGGGGGTCGTGCTGGGGGTGGTGTTTCAGGGTTTAGGGCAGCAGTGGTGTTCGGGCAGTGTAGGGGGTCTTGCTGGGGGTGATGTTTCAGGGTTTAGGGCAGTGCAGTGGTGTTCGGGCAGTGTAAGGGGTCTTCCTGGGGGTAGTGTTTCAGGGTTTAGGGCAGTGCAGCGGTGTTCGGGCAGTGTAGGGGGTCGTGCAGGGGGTGGTGTTTCAGGGTTTAGGGCAGTGCAGTGGTGTTCGGGCAGTGTAGGGGGTCGTGCTGGGGCTGGTGTTTCAGGGTTTAGGGCAGTGCAGTGGTGTTCGGGCAGTGTAGGGGGTCTTGCTGGGGGTGGTGTTTCAGGGTTTAGGGAGTGCAGTGGTGTTCGGGCAGTGTAGGGGTCGTGCTGGGGGTGGTGTTTCAGGGTTTAGGGCAGTGCAGTGGTGTTCGGGCAGTGTAGGGGGTCTTGCTGGGGGTGATGTTTCAGGGTTTAGGGCAATGCAGTGGTGTTCGGGCAGTGTAGGGGGTCTTGCTGGGGGTAGTGTTTCAGGGTTTAGGGCAGTGCAGTGGTGGTTGTGCAGTATAGGGGGTCGTGCTGGGGGTGGTGTTTCAGAGTTTAGGGCAGTGCAGTAGTGTTCAGGCAGTGTAGGGTCGTGCGGGGCTGGTGTTTCAGGGTTTAGGGCAGTGCAGTGGTGTTCGGGCAGTTGTAGGGGGTCGTGCTGGGGGTGGTGTTTCAGGGTTTAGGGCAGTGCAGTGGTGTTCGGGCAGTGTAGGGGGTCATGCAGGGGCGGTGTTTCAGGGTTTAGGGCAGTGCAGTGGTGTTTGGGCAGTGTAGGGGGTCGTGCTGGGGCTGGTGTTTCAGGGTTTAGGGCAGTGCAGTGGTGTTTGGGCAGTGTAGGGGATCGTGCTGGGGATGGTGTTTCAGGGTTTAGGGTAGTGCAGTGGTGTTCGGGCAGTGAAGGGGGTCGTGCTGGGGGTGGTGTTTCAGGGTTTAGGGCAGTGCAGTGGTGTTCGGGCAGTATATGGGGTCGTGCACGGGGCTGGTGTTTCAGGGTTTAGGGCAGTGCAGTGGTGTTCGGGCAGTGTAGGGTCGTGCTGGGGCTGGTGTTTCAGGGTTCAGGGCAGTGCAGTGGTGTTCAGGCAGTGTAGGGGGTTGTGCTGAGGCTGGTGTTTCACGGTTTAGGGCAGTGCAGTGGTGTTCGGGCAGTGTAGGGGGTCGTGCTGAGGCTGGTGTTTCAGGGTTTAGGGCAGTGCAGTGGTGTTCAGGCAGTGTAGGGGGTCATCCTGGGGGTGGTGTTTCAGGGTTAAGGGTAGTGCAGTAGTGTTCGGGCAGTGTAGGGGGTCGTGCTGGGGCTGGTGTTGGTGTTTCAAGGTTTAGGGCAGTGCAGTGGTGTTCGGGCAGTGTAGGGGGTCGTGCTGGGGCTAGTGTTTCAGGGTTTAGGGCAGAGCAGTGGTGTTTGGGCAGTGTAGGGGGTCGTGCTGGGGCTGGTGTTTCAGGGTTTAGGGCAGTGCAGTGGTGTTCGGGCAGTGTAGGGGGTCGTGCTGGGGCTGGTGTTTCAGGGTTTAGGGCAGTGCAGTGGTGTTTGGGCAGTGTAGGGGGTCGTGCTGGGGGTGGTGTTTCAGGGTTTAGGGCAGTGCAGTGGTGTTCGGGCAGTGTAGGGGTCTTGCTGGGGGTGATGTTTCAGGGTTTAGGGCAGTGCAGTGGTGTTCGGGCAGTGTAAGGGGTCTTGCTGGGGGTAGTGTTTCAGGGTTTAGGGCAGTGCAGTGGTGTTCGGGCAGTGTAGGGGGTCTTTCTGGGGGTAGTGTTTCAGGGTTTAGGGCAGTGCAGTGGTGTTCGTGCAGTGTAGGGGATCGTGCTGGGGATGGTGTTTCAGGGTTTAGGGCAGTGCAGTAGTGTTCGGGCAGTGTAGGGGGTCGTGCAGGGGTGGTGTTTCTGGGTTTAGGGCAGTGCAGTGGTGTTCGGGCAGTGTAGGGGGTCGTGCACAGGGTGGTGTTTCAGGGTTTAGGGCAGTGCAGTGGTGTTTGGGCAGTGTAGGGGGTCGTACTGGGGCTGGTGTTTCAGGGTTCAGGGCAGTGCAGTGGTGTTCGGGCAGTGTAGGGGTCATGCTGAGGCTGGTGTTTCAGGGTTTAGGGCAGTGCAGTGGTGTTCGGGCAGTGTACGGGGTCATGCTGGGGCTGGTGTTTCAGGGTTTAGGGCAGTGCAGTGGTGTTTGGGCAGTGTAGGGGGTCGTGCTGGGGCTGGTGTTTCAGGGTTTAGGGCAGTGCCAGTGGTGCTCGGGCAGTGTAGGCGGTCATGCTGGGGCTGGTGTTTCAGGGTTTAGGGTAGTGCAGTGGTGTTCGGGCAGTGTAGGGGGTCGTGCTGGGGCTGGTGTTGGTGTTTCAAGGTTTAGGGCAGTGCAGTGGTGTTCGGGCAGTGTAGGGGGTCATGCTGGGGCTGGTGTTTCAGGGTTTAGGGCAGAGCAGTGGTGTTCGGGCAGTGTAGGGGGTCGTGCTGGGGCTGGTGTTTCAGGGTTTAGGGCAGTGCAGTGGTGTTCGGGCAGTGTAGGGGGTCGTGCTGGGGCTGGTGTTTCAGGGTTTAGGGCAGTGCAGTGGTGTTCGGGCAGTGTAGGGGGTCGTGCTGGGGGTGGTGTTTCAGGGTTTAGGGAGTGCAGTGGTGTTCGGGCAGTGTAGGGGTCTTGCTGGGGGTGATGTTTCAGGGTTTAGGGCAGTGCAGTGGTGTTCGGGCAGTGTAAGGGGTCTTGCTGGGGGTGGTGTTTCAGGGTTTAGGGCAGTGCAGTGGTGTTCGGGCAGTGTAGGGGGTCGTGCTGGGGCTGGTGTTTCAGGGTTTAGGGCAGAGCAGTGGTGTTCGGGCAGTGTAGGGGGTCGTGCTGGGGCTGGTGTTTCAGGGTTTAGGGCAGTGCAGTGGTTTTCGGGCAGTGTATGCGGTCGTGCTGGGGCTGGTGTTTCAGGGTTTAGGGCAGTGCAGTAGTGTTCGGGCAGTGTAGGGGGTCGTGCAGGGGGTGGTGTTTCAGGATATAGGGCAGTGCAGTGGTGTTCGGGCAGTGTAGGGGGTCGTGCTGGGGGTGGTGTTTCAAGGTTTAGGGAAGTGCAGTGGTGTTCGGCTAGTGTAGGTGGTCTTGCTGGGGGTGATGTTTCAGGGTTTAGTGCAGTGGTGTTCGGGCAGTGTAGGGGGTCTTGCTGGTGGTGGTGTTTCAGGGTTTAGGGCAGTGCAGTGGTGTTCGGGCAGTGTACGGGGTCTTGCTGGGGTTGGTGTTTCAGGGTTTAGGGCAGTGCAGTGGTGTTCGGGCAGTGTAGGAGGTCGTGCTGGGGCTGGTGTTTCAGGGTTTTGGGCAGAGCAGTGGTGTTCGGGCAGTGTAGGGGGTCGTGCTGGGGGTGGTGTTTCAGGGTTTAGGGCAGTGCAGTGGTGTTCGGGCATTGTAGGGGGTCGTGCTGGGGCTGGTGTTTCAGGGTTTTGGGCAGAGCAGTGATGTTCGGGCAGTGTAGGGGGTCGTGCTGGGGGTGGTGTTTCAGGGTTTAGGGCAGTGCAGTGGTGTTCGGGCAGTGTAGGGGGTCTTGCTGGGGGTAGTGTTTCAGGGTTAAGGGCAGTGCAGTGGTGTTTGTGCAGTGTAGGGGGTCATGCTGGAGGTGGTGTTTCAGGGTTTAGGGTAGTGCAGTAGTGTTCGGGCAGTGTAGGGGGTCGTGCAGGGGGTGGTGTTTCAGGGTTTAGGGCAGTGCAGTGGTGTTCGGGCAGTGTAGGGGGTCGTGCTGGGGGTGGTGTTTCAGGGTTTAGGGCAGTGCAGTGGTGTTCGGGCAGTGTATGGGGTCGTGCACGGGGTGGTGTTTCAGGGTTTAGGGCAGTGCAGTGGTGTTCGGGCAGTGTAGGGGGTCGTACTGGGGCTGGTGTTTCAGGGTTCAGGGCAGTGCAGTGGTGTTCAGGCAGTGTAGGGGGTTGTGCTGAGGCTGGTGTTTCACGGTTTAGGGCAGTGCAGTGGTGTTCGGGCAGTGTAGGGGGTCGTGCTGGGGCTGGTGTTTCAGGGTTTAGGGCAGTGCAGTGTTCGGGCAGTGTAGGCGGTCGTGCTGGGGCTGGTGTTTTAGGGTTTAGGGCAGTGCAGTGGTGTTCGGGCAGTGTAGGGGGTCGTGCTGGGGCTGGTGTTTCAGGGTTTAGGGCAGTGCAGTGGTGTTCAGGCAGTGTAGGGGGTCATGCTGGGGGTGGTGTTTCAGGGTTAAGGGTAGTGCAGTAGTGTTCGGGCAGTGTAGGGGGTCGTGCTGGGGCTGGGGCTGGTGTTGGTGTTTCAAGGTTTAAGGCAGTGCAGTGGTGTTCGGGCAGTGTAGGGGGTCGTGCTGGGGCTGGTGTTTCAGGGTTTTGGGCAGAGCAGTGGTGTTTGGGCAGTGTAGGGGGTCGTGCTGGGGCTGGTGTTTCAGGGTTTTGGGCAGAGCAGTGGTGTTCGGGCAGTGTAGGGGGTCGTGCTGGGGGTGGTGTTTCAGGGTTTAGGGCAGTGCAGTGGTGTTTGGGCAGTGTAGGGGGTCGTGCTGGGGGTGGTGTTTCAGGGTTTAGGGCAGTGGTGTTCGGGCAGTGTAGGGGGTCTTGCTGGGGGTGATGTTTCAGGGTTTAGGGCAGTGCAGTGGTGTTCGGGCAGTGTAAGGGGTCTTGCTGGGGGTAGTGTTTCAGGGTTTAGGGCAGTGCAGTGGTGTTCGGGCAGTGTAGGGGGTCGTGCAGGGGGTGGTGTTTCAGGGTTTAGGGCAGTGCAGTGGTGTTCGGGCAGTGTAGGGGGTCGTGCTGGGGCTGGTGTTTCAGGGTTTAGGGCAGTGCAGTGGTGTTCGGGCAGTGTAGGGGGTCTTGCTGGGGGTTGTGTTTCAGGGTTTAGGGCAGTGGTGTTCGGGCAGTGTAGGGGGTCTTGCTGGGGGTGATGTTTCAGGGTTTAGGGCAGTGCAGTGGTGTTCGGGCAGTGTAGGGGGTCTTTCTGGGGGTAGTGTTTCAGGGTTTAGGGAAGTGCAGTGGTGTTCGTGCAGTGTAGGGGGTCGTGCTGGGGATGGTGTTTCAGGGTTTAGGGTAGTGCAGTAGTGTTCGGGCAGTGTAGGGGGTCGTGCAGGGGGTGGTGTTTCAGGGTTTAGGGCAGTGCTGTGGTGTTCGGGCAGTGTAGGGGGTCGTGCTGGGGGTATTGTTTCAGGGTTTAGGGAAGTGCAGTGGTGTTCGGCTAGTGTAGGTGGTCTTGCTGGGGGTGATGTTTCAGGGTTTAGTGCAGTGGTGTTCGGGCAGTGTAGGGGGTCTTGCTGGGGGTGGTGTTTCAGGGTTTAGGGCAGTGCAGTGATGTTCGGGCAGTGTACGGGGTCTTGCTGGGGCTGGTGTTTCAGGGTTTAGAGCAGTGCAGTGGTGTTCGGGCAGTGTAGGGGGTCGTGCTGGGGCTGGTGTTTCAGGGTTTAGGGCAGTGCAGTGGTTTTCGGGCAGTGTAGGGGGTCTTGCTGGGGGTGGTGTTTCAGGGTTTAGGGCAGTGGTGTTCGGGCAGTGTAGGGGGTCTTGCTGGGGGTGATGTTTAAGGGTTTAGGGCAGTGCAGTGGTGTTCGGGCAGTGTAGGGGGTCTTTCTGGGGGTAGTGTTTCAGAGTTTAGGGCAGTGCAGTGGTGTTCGTGCAGTGTAGGGGGTCGTGCTGGGGGTGGTGTTTCAGGGTTTAGGGCAGTGCAGTAGTGTTCGGGCAGTGTATGCGGTCGTGCTGGGGCTGGTGTTTCAGGGTTTAGGGCAGTGCAGTAGTGTTCGGGCAGTGTATGCGGTCGTGCTGGGGCTGGTGTTTCAGGGTTTAGGGCAGTGCAGTGGTGTTCGGGCAGTGTACGGTGTTGTGCTGGGGCTGGTGTTTCAGGGTTTAGGGCAGTGCAGTGGTGTTCGGGCAGTGTAGGGGGTCGTGCTGGGGCTGGTGTTTCAGGGTTTAGGGCAGTGCAGTGGTGCTCGGGCAGTGTAGGGGGTCATGCTGGGGGTGGTGTTTCAGGGTTAAGGGTAGTGCAGTAGTGTTCGGTCAGTGTAGGGGGTCGTGCTGGGGCTGGTGTTGGTGTTTCAAGGTTTAGGGCAGTGCAGTGGTGTTCGGGCAGTGTAGGGGGTCATGCTGGGGCTGGTGTTTCAGGGTTTTGGGCAGAGCAGTGGTGTTCAGGCAGTGTAGGGGGTCGTGCTGGGGGTGGTGTTTCAGGGTTTAGGGCAGTGCAGTGGTGTTTGGGCAGTGTAGGGGGTCGTGCTGGGGATGGTGTTTCAGGGTTTAGGGCAGTGGTGTTCGGGCAGTGTAGGGGGTCTTGCTGGGGTTGATGTTTCAGGGTTTAGGGCAGTGCAGTGGTGTTCGGGCAGTGTAAGGGGTCTTGCTGGGGGTAGTGTTTCAGGGTTTAGGGCAGTGCAGTGGTGTTCGGGCAGTGTAGGGGGTCGTGCAGGGGGTGGTGTTTCAGGGTTTAGGGCAGTGCAGTGGTCTTCAGGCAGTGTAGGGGGTCGTGCTGGGGCTGGTGTTTCAGGGTTTAGGGCAGTGCAGTGGTGTTCGGGCAGTGTAGGGGGTCGTGCTGGGGCTGGTGTTTCAGGGTTTAGGGCAGTGCAGTGGTGCTCGGGCAGTGTAGGGGGTCATGCTGGGGGTGGTGTTTCAGGGTTAAGGGTAGTGCAGCAGTGTTCAGGCAGTGTAGGGGGTCGTGCTGGGGCTGGTGTTGGTGTTTCAAGGTTTAGGGCAGTGCAGTGGTGTTCGGGCAGTGTAGGGGGTCGTGCTGGGGCTGGTGTATCAGGGTTTTGGGCAGAGCAGTGGTGTTCGGGCAGTGTAGGGGTCGTGCTGGGGCTGGTGTTTCAGGGTTTTGGGCAGAGCAGTGGTGTTCAGGCAGTGTAGGGGGTCGTGCTGGGGGTGGTGTTTCAGGGTTTAGGGCAGTGCAGTGGTGTTTGGGCAGTGTAGGGGGTCGTGCTGGGGGTGGTGTTTCAGGGTTTAGGGCAGTGGTGTTCGGGCAGTGTAGGGGGTCTTGCTGGGGGTGATGTTTCAGGGTTTAGGGCAGTGCAGTGGTGTTCGGGCAGTGTAAGGGGTCGTGCTGGGGGTAGTGTTTCAGGGTTTAGGGCAGTGCAGTGGTGTTCGGGCAGTGTAGGGGGTCGTGCAGGGGGTGGTGTTTCAGGGTTTAGGGCAGTGCAGTGGTGTTCGGGCAGTGTAGGGGGTCGTGCTGGGGCTGGTGTTTCAGGGTTTAGGGCAGTGCAGTGGTGTTCGGGCAGTGTAGGGGGTCTTGCTGGGGGTGGTGTTTCAGGGTTTAGGGCAGTGGTGTTCGGGCAGTGTAGGGGGTCTTGCTGGGGGTGATGTTTCAGGGTTTAGGGCAGTGCAGTGGTGTTCGGGCAGTGTAGGGGGTCTTTCTGGGGGTAGTGTTTCAGGGTAGCAATACGTAACTGAACGAAGTA